>JASCZW010014481.1:0-22829 GCA_034211315.2 Aedes japonicus
GGAAGTATGATTTGCTTGTAGACAGCAAGCTTATTTTTAAGGGATAATGTAGACCTTCTGTTGATCAATGGGTACAGTAGTTTCAACAGAGTATTACATTTTGTGACAGTTTTGTCAACCTGATCCCTGAAAATAAGCTTGCTGTCTAGAGTGACACCAAGATAGACAGCTGATTTGGTCCATTCCACCGTTGTGTTGTTCAGGCTTATTTTACAATTCTCAGGCGGGACAAGTCTGGGAGAATTAGAATGTGGAAACAGGATGACCTGGGTCTTCGCTGCGTTGATACAAATCTTCCATTCAGTGAAGTATTCTGACAGAACATTCAGGCTTCGCTGCAGTTTCGCGGCAAGCGCTCTTATTACCCTACCATTGTGGACGACTGCGGTATCATCGGCGAACAACGACAGAGATCCATTTTCAGGGAGCGGGGGTATATCCGAGGTGAATAGATTGAACAGAAGTGGACCTAATATACTTCCCTGCGGAACACCGGCGGAGATCTCCTGACTACCGGAAACTGCACCATGCAACGAAACACGGAATGTCCTGTCAGAGAGATAATTTTAATAATCTTCACCAGGAAGATTGGAAGATTGTATCGCTTGAGCTTGTACACCAAGCCATCATGCCACACATTATCGAAGGCCTTCTCGATATCGAGAAGGGCCATAGCGGATGTTTTCGAAACAGACTTGTTCCGCCTGAGGATGTTCATGACTCGATTAAGTTGATGGACTGTTGAGCGACCATGACGGAAACCGAACTGCTCATCCAACAGGATATTGAGCTCGTCAGCAGATGTTAGGAGCCGACGATGGATCGCTTTCTCAAACAGTTTAGATAGACCTGAGAGAAGGCTGATTGGTCTGTAGCTTCTGGAACATGAAGGATCTTTCCCAGGTTTTCGAATGGGGATAACTTTGGCTGACTTCCAGCAAGATGGGAAGTAGCCAAGACGGAGGGCATTGGTTAAACACCACCGCCAGATGGTTGTAGAACTGGGGGCTCAATTGCTTGAGCTCCAAGTTCATGATGTTGTCGAAACCTGGGGCCTTCATGTTCTTAGAGGTCTTGATATAAGTCAACAATTCGTCAGCTGAGATCTCCAAATCTTCGGAGAAGTCGTTAGGACTTTGGTCGATGTTAGTTATAAGCGCGCTAACGGCAGCTTCGTGTGGACTGACGATGTTTTGACCGAGATTGTGAGAGCTGACAAAGTGTTGACTTATCTCATCAGCCTTCTCTGCAGGTGTTATCAACCGATCCCTAGAGTCATTGACGTCTAGTGGGATCAACGGTGGAATGGGCCTTGGCTTAGTTTTCAAAATTTTTGTCATCTTCCAGAACGGCTTAGCACAATCTGGGAGAGAGCGGATCTTGTCGGCAAAATTGTTATTTTTAAGGTCCACCATTCTGGCCTTAATAATTTTGGTCACTCGATTACAGTGACGTTTGAGCGTTGGCAAACCAGTTCGCTGATATTGCCTTCGAATGGCGTTTCGCAATTGTATTAAATCTTTAGTGGGTCTATCAATGGGTACAGAGTCACTCACCTGATCTATCACCGGTACATGTTGCTCCCGGGCACTGGGAGATCGCTTGCTCGATGCTCTGCAGCTGTCGTTCGATGTCATCAACCGAATCAAGGCGCATGTCGAAATCGATGTTGTCGTCAACATGTTGTCGGAACCTTTCCCAACTGGCGCGATGGTAGTTCCGTCTGGTGATACGATGCCGGTTGACCGAGGAGCCAACTTCGGCCACCACCGGATAGTGGTCCGAGCTGAGCTCCTGGTGTACGATCGGCTGGGCGATGTTGTTCCCCATGTTGGTGAGGAAGATGTCGATTGTCGAATGGACCCCGGATCGGCTCAACCGGGTGGGAGTATCCGGGCCCAGGACGGTGTAATGTCCTCTTGCAGGTCTTCCTGCAGAATAATTCCGTTCCGATTCCGCCGGGTGTTCTCCCAGGCTTCGTGTTTCGCATTTAGGT
The DNA here is from genome assembly GCA_034211315.2 of Aedes japonicus. Classification (NCBI taxonomy): domain Eukaryota; kingdom Metazoa; phylum Arthropoda; class Insecta; order Diptera; family Culicidae; genus Aedes; species Aedes japonicus. The sequence goes on from JASCZW010014481.1 coordinate 1,997, forward strand.
CGCCGGCGATGATGAACTGTCCCTGCCTCCGAGTAAGCTTACGGATGTCGTTTCGCAGGGCCGTTGTTGTTCCGTTGGTTGGTACTTGCTTGCTTGGGACAATAGGCCGCGATGATGGTGATATGGGCCGACAGCAGTTTCGACTTCGACTCCGATGGCTTCGATAGACTGCAGCTGAAAGCTCGGAAGCAGATTGCAGTTGATGTTGTAGCGCAGGGCGATCGCGACTCCTCCTCCACTAGGGCCGCTACGATCAAGTCGCACAATCCGGTATCCTGGGATAAAGATGCTGATTTCCGGTTTGAGATGCGTCTCGGTGACGATGGCAATGTCGATGGCCTTCCTGTTAAGGAAGTCACCGAGCTCCACGGTTTTGTTCCGGATGGAACAAGCATTCCAATTAAGAATGTTGATGGTGCGTTTACGGTCCATACTTAAAGATGAACGTCATCGTCACGGATGTGGCGGCTTTGAGCTGTTCCTCCTTGGAGCGGCAGGAACGTAGTTGGCGATAGAGCTCTTGCACGAACTCGACCATTTGCTCCGAGTCGTAGAGCTGACCATCGACGGGTGATTGCGTGGAGGTATTGCGATTCGGATTGCCCCATCCTGGAGGAGGAGTCGGGTTGGGGGCGGCGGCGGCGGCTGCGGCGAAACGATGATGAACGGAAGCTGACGGGCGGTTTGCTTGGCGGTGATTTAATGGGATCGGCGGTAGGTTTGGCACCTGGTACCGGAGCGTCGGGAAATTTTCTTCATCCAGTCGAGGCGGCGGACGGCGTTGCCTAGGCCGGGACTTAGTGGACGCCTGTTTGCGGATCGCCAGAAACTCTGCACGCCTGGGACAAGCTCGGTTGTTACCTTCATGATTAGCGCCGCAGTTGGCGCACTTTGGTGGTGTTCCTTCATCCATTGGGGCACAATCCATGGTAGTGTGTGCTCCTGCACACTTGCCGCAACGTGGTTTCATGTGGCAATTTCGAGTTCCGTGGCCAAACACAAGGCAGTTGCCACACTGCGTCACGTCGTGCTTTCTCGGGCGATACCGGTCCCACTCGATAATCACGTTGAAAAGTGCCCGTATTTTCAACAGGTCCGCCATCGTGACGGAACCCTTCTCTAGATGGACCAGATAGAGTTGGTCTCGATGATTTCCCTGTTGTTGACGTCTGATCGGGAACACTTTCTCCGGTTTCAGAGCAGCCGCTTGCAGCTCAGCAATGATTGCCTCCGGGGTGCATTCCGGAAGGCCACGCAGAATCACCTTCAGCGGCTTGTTTCCTGGTGCGTCGTGAGTGTAAAACTCATGTTTCTTGATGACCAGGTGAGCACCAACAGCACGGTAGTCAGCCTCCGTCGAGCACATGATCTTTGTGCCGGTACTGCACAGCTTGAAAAGCGGTTGAATTTTCATTGCTGCAAGCTCAGCCCTGAGAGCAGCGACGTCCTTTGATGTGGTGAAGAGCGGGGGGACTTTTACCTTCTTTGGCACCTCCTGTACCGGGAGCATGGAAAATGTGTTGCTCGCTAATAGTCGAGCGTTTGGGTCCGCTGGATCGGCGTCGTCTTGGCGCAGCCGCTTGGAGCTGCTCGGTTTTGGTATGGAGTCAGGAGCTGATGCCACTGGCGTGGATGTCACCACGTGTTGATTTTTTCGACCCATTGCCACGGCAACAGGTCGAGCGAACAAACTTGGTGAACTTTGCAGCGCTTGCTTTTGTCTTGCCACCACCAAAAGATGAGCAAGCGCAGGTGATAATTCGCGAACCGAACACGCAATCGCGAGAAAGCGGGCGAGGGGAAAAACGGGAGAAAAAAACTGTTACTGCGAGGGAGCGAAAAACACGACCGATCGTGTCGCTTGGTAAAACTGAACTGGAGAACTTACTCGAATGATACAGGTGGTATTTATATGGTTATGGTTTCTATGCAGTTGTTATTTACTATTCCATAGTAACCGGCGTTGCTATGGTGTTGTTGTATATAACACATGTGGCAAGCAATTAACTTACAGACTAATCAAGGGTTGCTGTGATTGTCAACACCCCCTCTCAGTTATTTGCTTCTAAACCTAACTTGTTTCTTAAAGCGACAAATGTTGGACCAGGTAGGGACTTCGTGAGGATGTCTGCTTGTTGCTTCTGAGTCGGAATGTAAATCAATTTGATCTTACCATCTGCAACTGCATTACGGATGAAATGGTACTTTACGTCAATGTGTTTGACTCGCCTCGTTTCTTCACGTTCCGCCATCGCAATTGCCCCTTGGTTGTCTTCATATACTGGTACGGGAAACTGCAGTGCATCTCGTTGAAGATCGTTTATCAATCCAGTTAACCAAATCGTCTCACTTACGCAGGAACTTATGGCAACGTATTCGGCTTCGGTAGAAGACATTGCCACAGTTGTTTGTTTCTTGGACGACCAGGCAACAATGTTTCCGTGAACCTTCAGCAAAAATCCAGAAACACATTTGCGGTCGGATTCATCGCTTGCAAAGTCTGCATCTACGTACGCAGCTACTGTTGATTCCTTTGGATTTCTTCTGTAAACTAATGCCATATTTTTCGTTGCTTGTAGATATCGTAGCACCCGTTTTGCATGCTTCCAATGTTCTTCTCCAGCTGCGTCCTGGAACCTTGCCAAGTATCCAACGACAAAACACAGATCCGGTCGAGAACCCATCATGATGTACATGAGGTTACCGATGAGCTCACGGTAGGGTGCGTGCAATTTTCATTTGCTCGCTTCAATTGTAGTTTCGGTTCGGCTGGCGTCTTAGCAGGATTGCAATTTTCCATGCCAAAACGAAAAATTACCTTTTCGATTTGTGCTGTCTGGGATAGCTTTGTCACTCCATTGTCCAAGTCCCTTTCGATTTTGATTCCAAGGAAGTGTTGTAACTGCTTCATGTCCGTCATCTCAAATTCGTGCATCAGCTTCATCTTAATATGTTCGATGTTGGCCTCATTTTCAGCAGCGATCAGAAGGTCATCTACGTATACCACAATGTATACCGTGTCACTTTTACAGGTTCGAACATACAGGCAATAGTCGTGTTTCGATCGCGAAAACCCTAAGGTGGTCAGGAACTCGTTGAAATGGCTGTTCCAGCATCTGGGTGACTGTTTTAGACCGTAAAGAGAGCGATGTAGCAAACACACTTCATCAGAACTTAGTGCTACCCCTCTGGACACTGCATGTACACCTTTTCGTTGAGTTTTCCATGCAGAAAGGCGGTCTTCACATCTAGCTGGTGAATCTTCATCCCATTCGTCGTTGCTAGTGACAATAGAGTTCGAATCGTAGGCAACCGTGCCACAGGTGCATACGTCTCCTTGTAGTCCACGTGTCTCTTTTGCGCGTAGCCTTTGGCTACCAACCTCGCCTTGTAGCGCATAGGCCGCCCGTCAGCATCCGACTTCAAGTTGAATACCCATTTGCATGGTACGGGTCGTACCGCAACGGGTCGTTTAACCACGGTCCAAGTTTGGTTTTTCTGCAGCGCCTTCAGTTCGTCTTGGATCGCTTGCCTCCACTCAGGCTCATTCGCATGACCAACTACATCGGTGTAACATTCGGGAACCTGTACGGAATTTACACCAGCAGAAAGGGCTCTATATGGAATAAAATCAGAGAACCAACCTGGTGTCCTGCACTCCCGACCACTAGACCTTGGATTATCAACATTAGATGTGTTCCTTTCTGGTTGTGGTGGGAGTGCCGTTGCGCTTTCCTCGTCGTTTTCGTCTTCTCCGGCAGTGGAATACCCATCGGAATCACGAGCATCATCCTGGACGTCTTCATTTTGGTCTTCCGGTAGCTGTACTTTATTTTCCTCCTGTTGCTCGGGAATCGGTGATATGTTCTCCGGAATAACAAATCGATGATCAACGCTTTCACTTGATGACTTGAACGGGAATGCTGCTTCGTTGAATCGGACATCGCGAGCCACAAACATTTTCCGCGATTCCTGATCCCATAGACGATATCCTGTTGGTGCGTATCCGAGCATAATGCACTTTCGTCCGGTTGGATCCAGCTTACCTCTCTTCTGCTTCGGTACCCAGGAGAATGCTTGGCACCCGAACACTCTCAGCTTGGTGACATCCGGCTTCTCTCCATGCCAACGTTCCGCAGGTGTTTGGTTACCTTTAATTGCTTCCGTCGGGCTTCTGTTGGTAACGTATACTGCATTCAAGACCGCTTCTCCCCAGAGATATTTCGGTGCACCTGATTCCGTCAGCATTGCTCTTATTTTTTCGACTATGGTGCGGTTGAATCGTTCTGCCACGCCATTTTGTTGCGAGGTGTATCCCACCGTTGACTCAACCTGCATTCCTTTTTTATCGTAGTAAGCCAGCTGCTCCTTAGAAAAATACTCACGGCCGAGATCGCATCGTAGGGTTGCTATTTTCGTTCCAAATTTAGCCGTCGCCATTGCTTCGTAGACCTTGAAATAATCGAATACCTGATATTTTTTCTTCAACAGATAAACGACTCCGAAGTGGGTATAGTCGTCTACGAACGATAGAAAATAGCGATAACCATCGCATGTTCCCGGGGTGATTTGCCCACACACGTCCGTGTGCACACGTTCTAGCGGTCTTCGTGTCTGCGGTCTCGTTTTATTGAACGGTAGTCTTACCATGTTAGCTTCAGCGCATATATCGCAAAATTGAGCATTGCCATGCACATCGTTCAATCCATCTACCATCTTGGAATTCTTCAGTTTGAGCACATTTTTAAAGCTGAGGTGCCCATACCGCTTATGCCAAAGTTGCAGTTTCTCGTTGTTATCTACCGCCAATGCTGATCCATTGGGTTAGCGGTTCATTCGTAAGAAGAACAAATTACCCTTCATTTTTGCAATGCCTATGGTTTCACCGTCCTTTGTCAAGATGGCTTGGTCCGGCTTGAATTCGACGTACACTCCTGCTTTCAATAACCTCGCCAAGGATAGTAGGTTATATTTTAACTTCCGGACGAATAGCACCTGTCCGAACGCCAATGTGTAACAATTTTTCTTTTACACGCAACTTGCCTTTCACGGTACCTTCCTTGGTTGCAACTAATACCTCCCCATCTTTTGCACTGTCGATGTGAAGTGGCTCATGTAATTCGTGGATGTCCTGGAAATATTCTTGGTTGTTGACCATATGGCTGCTCGCACCCGAGTCCAAAATCCACTCGATTTCATGCTGGTTATTACACATCTTAGCACCGGAAACAAGCGCCACCTCCTTTGTCGATTTGAATTTTCGCCACCTGAGCCCGATCGGATCGATTTTTTAACTTGGGACAAGCAAATTTTTATGCCCAAACTCTCCACAATGATAGCATTTACCGGGAAATTTATCTGCTTTTTCATGCCGCTTGCCAGATTTCGCTGCCAACACAATTCCGTCCAAAGCACTCGAACCGGATTCCCTTCCAGAACGCTTTTGTTCCTCCGCTAGAAGGCGTGCTTTGACGGTCTCAAGCTTCAACTGTTGATCGTCCAAATTTTCCATCGCCGTGGTAACCACATCGTAACTAGGTGGTAACGAAATAAACAGCTGGTTCACCGTGTCCAGCTCCGTAAGCGTGGCACCCGCATCCTTAAGCTGTCTACTCAATTCATCAAATCGACGAAAATGATTCGCCAGGGATGTTCCTTCCTCCATTCGTAGCATAGCCATTGACCGCCGAATGTACGTCTGAGCAGCAAAACCTTTCTTTGCGAAGGTGTTTGCCAGTGACGTCCACATTGCTTTTGCGGTTTCCTTGTCGCGAATATACTCCAAATGGCTGTCCGCTATGTACGCCACCAGAAGAGCTTTTGCCTTCTCATCCTTCTCCTGGAATGCCGGTTTTGCTGCCTCTTCCACAGGTGGGTCCTGTGTGATTGCTTCCTTCACTCCGTGGGCCGAAAGCTGAGTCTCTACTCGGAATTTCCACGTGTCGTAGCCCTCACCGGCAAACTGCACGATTCCTGCTTTCTTTGCGCTGGACATCCTGGATCTGGAACGGCTTCAAGAATTTTTCTTTTTACTGCACTCTTAGGTATGGCGTGTCTGGGCCCATAACCTAAAGAGAAACACGTTTTAACGTTCTATGGTGGTTTATTAACTGAACTTACTCGAATGATACAGGTGGTATTTATATGGTTATGGTTTCTCTGCAGTTGTTATTTACTATTCCATAGTAACCGGCGTTGCTATGGTGTTGTTGTATATAACACATGTGGCAAGCAATTAACTTACAGGCTAATCAAGGGTTGCTGTGATTGTCAACAGATCTGTTATGTTGCATTTTATTTACAGTATTCGGTAGAAAAAAATACAATCCATACGGTAAAAACAAACAATCACTGAATACGGTAACCACTTTACCGAAAAAACGTAAAACGAACTCTGAATTACCGGAGGCCGGTAAAGTATTATTATATGTCAAACTATAGGCCATTTTCTATGAAGTCTCGTGGTTCCAGTGATCGGTTGTGTTTCAGAAGGTGGTTTGGAAAGTTTAAATTAAAAAGTTTTCTTCTCGTGGCGGAAACCCAAAATTAACGGTTATGGAGCAGGTATACCAGCAGCTGAAGGAGCAGGATCCTCGACTCAGCGAGGTTTTCCGTAATTGTTTATAGGTTTCTCCGGTGTTCATATGTTTTTACTGCCGGGAACATGTCTCCGGATATGTTTCCGGATTTGTATCATTATTAATTATCATATTTTAGTGCATATATCCGAACAAGAATAAATTAAAAAAAATATATATATTAACAACAAATATAGTTTTGTTAATAAAACAATAACATTCGAATATGCTGGTGTTAAACGATAAAAACAAACAAAAATACCGAAACGTTTCGGTACCAGACTACAAAGATTACCGAACTGTACGGTAGCTTTTGACAGGTCATCAAATCTCCCGTTACCGAACTGTACGGTATTTTTTGACAGCTCATCGAAAAATTCGAGTACCGAACGTTCGGTAATTGATTTATTTACCTAGAAGATTACCGAACGTTCAGCTGTTGAAAGTTCGGTAAAAAATTACCGAATACTGTAAAACTTTCTAAGTGTGTACACTCAACAGGATCCACGGTCTAGCATCTAGTGATTTTCCGCGGTCTTTCCGCCTGCCCTCTTCACTATGGATAGTAAGGAGCAGTGCGAATGTGAATGATTCCGGATTTATCACAGAACTGCTTGAATATGACACTGCAAAATTTATTAATATGTCGTCAATCTTTTGTAGACCAGTTTTGTTTTACAAATAGTGCCTAAAGTCGAATTTGTCTAATTCGAATTCCAATAACCGCGAAAAGAAAATTTTTCTAAGCGTATTTTTATTCATTGTCACATTTAAAGGGTGTTCCAATCCAGGGGGTAAGTCACTCGGCCACCTTTCAGATGAAAACGCTGGGAATACGGGCATCATAATTCATGAAATTTCTCCAGTAGGACATTTTTCAACATTTAGTGGCCATCTAATGATTTGTTCTCGTACCTGGCAGGTTCCGCGGGACCTCGAATGGCCATTAATATTTACAGAAGAATTTTCCTTCCAAATATGTTAATGGCCACTTGAGACCCCACAGAAACCTGTTCAGGAATGACCGGTCTAAGGACAAATAATCAGATAGACTCAAAACGTTAAGAAATAGCCTACTAGGGAAATTTCATGAATTTTGATAGCCACGTTGCCTGAGTTTTCTTCTTAAAATGTTCATGGCTTGTTGAAACCCCACGGGAACCTGTTCCGGGGACAAATCATCAAATGGCCACAACACGTTAAGAAATAGCCTTCTGGAGATATTTCATGAATATTGATAGCAATATTGCCAGGGTTTCCTGGCTACTTGAGGCCCCACGGGAACTTGCTCCGGAATAACCGGTTCGGGGACAAATTATCAGATGGCCACAAAACGTCAAAATATTTCTCCAGGAGGATAATTTCTTGAATTTTTTAGGATTCTTTCTAAATATGTTCATGGCCATTCGAGACCCCACGGAAACCTGTTACAGAATGACCGTTCCAAGAACAAGTCGGCATATGACCCACAATGGAATAGAATAGCTTGTAAAAATTATTCCAAAGATCCGGGAAATGCAATTGAAATTCCTAAATAGTGTGTCCGTACAGGACCACAGCTCCGACAACCCGGATTTCCGGGAAAGAGAATCCAAACGATCATTTCCGATAATATCCATGAAGCGGATGAGTTTCTGAACTTAACGGTGCCAAAAGAATTAAAATTTGACAATTGGACAAGAGCAACCTATTATGCTGAAAATAATTTGTCTTTACTATTGTTCTCAGAGATTATTAGTGAGTGAATGATTTTTCTACTCTCTTCATATCACATTCTCCAGCAATCATGTAGGCTTTTGTCACAAACGGTCAAATGAGATCAGCCTGTTTTAGAGTGACACAGTATTTAACCATCATTCGTGATTTATAATGATCATGAGAAGATGATTGTTAAAACCACTGGGCACTATGTCCGATACCACCGGAATCAGCGGAACGCAAACGTCAACGGGTGAATGACAGCTCTCGTGACAGTTCTTCTTTGACGTCGAGCGAACGGGTGTGTGTGGCAGGGATGCCATATTCACAGACATGTCTGTAAATTTTCAGACTTTTCATTTTTATTGCAGACATTTTTAACGATGCAGACATTTCATTTATGTTGCGACTTCTACAGAAATTTGAAATATTTTTTAAAACTCAAATAATGTGAAGTTCGAATTGAAAACGTACGAGGATCTGAATAGTATAGTTGATACGGTAAGAAGCTTTGTTGTAATATTTTAAAATATCGTAGGTTTCATTTAAAGTAGAAATCCTTGATGAAACGAAACCGGGTGGCACTTGACACAATGGCCCCGGAGATAAGTATCGTATATGCCCTTTGCATGGGTAACACGGAGTTCCTACTTATGGTAGTGTTCAATCCCACGCGTGTTCAAACCAATGCGAAAAATTACTGTCAAAGCGTTTGTAATATTGGTCTTTTGCCATTAAGTCACCACGAAAATCAAGGTTCACAACAATCCTTGAGATAGCTGATTTATGATAGATGTCGCTAGGTCATGTGATTGTATGACCTTCTACTCTAATGAAACATTCATGGGAGAGCCAAAGGTCCAGCCACACAAAGTAGTGATAATATCACACTCGCTCCTCTTACTATTTAATAGTCGCGTCGTAGCACGCATGTATACAGGCACTAAAGTTGAGTGTGATATCGGCGGGTTGGGCCGCAAACCACTAAAAATTTAATCATATATAGATTTATTCAATTTTGAAAACATTTAAGATGGAAGTTTGAACTGTGTCATAGAAATTCCTATGCAGTGGACTTCTAGACCGTGTCCATAAGTATTGTGGTTTTGTGGGATGCGGAAGGCCCGTTTAGGAACTCAGAGTATCGTATCACTGGGGTTTGTCATAGGTGTTTGTTCAGAATGAAAGAGGTGTACTACCGGCGGGCTTTGCCGCAATTTACGCTTAGGCGAGGCCAGAAACAGTTTGTAGACGCCTGACAACAAGTAGTTAATGCCTGGGACAGACATACAACGTACAGCGCTGTACTGCTTTAGTCTAGTACGTGTTTTTTGGTACTGGATTAAAGTATTTGACAGTTCGTACAACGGTCAGCGTTGTATGTCTGTACCTGGCATAAGGAACATAAGGTACAGTTTTCATTTGCGTGGCAATTCTTTCATTGAATCCTAGAGGGTTTGAGCTGTTTAGTGAAATACCTGTAACTAGAAATAGAAGAAAATTAGTATTTTCCATTGAATTCAACTACCTTCAGCATATCTCGACAGATACGCGTATTTCGTCTACAATGTGCAGACTTCTTCAGTGTCTCGTACTTATAACTCGACTTTATTAGTACGAGACACTGAAGAAGTCTGCACACTGTAGACGAAATACGCGTATCTGTCAAGATAAGCAAAGGTAGTTGGAATTAAATGGAAAATACTAATTTTTCTTCTAATTTCTAGTTAATTCTTTCATTGTTGTTTATTCATTGATTGTCATTATCTAAACACCAAACACATCTGAATTGCAATTCTAATATAAATTATAATTTAAATATGTGCGGTATACGACAGCCGACTTTCAAACTATAGCAAATCATAGAGAGATGTTACTTTGATATAGCAACTTGCATCGTAAAAAAACAACATGAAATTTACAGTGGCATCTCAAATAGCCTGGTCACATTGATTCGAACTACAGGGAATGGCTTTCTCTATCTTTTCGGGATTTGCCATATGCCATTGTAATGCAGAATTGTAAATTAACGATTTTATGATCACATTCACTTTTTTTTAGACACTATTTAAAAAACTTTTTGAGCGTGTTAGTAGAACAATTGTGATTAGGAAACAAGGATAACTTCAAATTAACACTTCATTTGATCACTTTTTAAAATAAAGAATAAAACATTCAAACACTTTCTTCAAGTAATCGCGAGCAAAGTCCTTCAAATTTCACTGGAGAAGGCTTATCTTTTGACAGGTGGACCTATTTCGTCTGCGACTTACAGACTACTTAAGTGTCAAAGGCTCGACTTATGATTTTGTTTTTGTGTATTTTTAACCGGTCCAAAGTGCCCTACCTTAACCACCTACCCTAACTTATCCTTGTTCCTTCCCATGGAGTTCATGTGGTCTGAATAGACTAGTTCGCCATTACCCCTCCTTCACCATCGGCTTAGGACTGACTTGCGCTCTTATTGTCCCACCAAGTGCTGCAAAACGAAAAAATGAAAAATGAAAATCAAGGTTCACAACAATACAAATCATTTTTGAGAAATTTAGAGACTTCCTCGAAACAAAAAACTTCTCTTATGGTCGGATAGAAACTTCTCAGAAACTTCTTAGCAGTTCATGCAAGAAGAAACTTCAAAAATTTATTACCGAAGTTCAAGAGTATACTTACCAGAATTTCAAGACAGAACTTCCCCAAAAATCAGGAGAGGACTTAGAGCTTCCGGAAGAAGTATAGGAGCGAGGACTTCTCTGAAGTTTGAAATTTTTCAGAGGTTTTGGAGTTCTTCTCAGAAATCAGGATTGAACTTCCAAAAAGTTCAGAATAAAAAACTTCCCCAAATTTCAGACAGAAGCTAACCAGGAAAGGCACTACCTATAATTTTTCAAAAAATCAGGAAAAAATCCTCAGGACGATGCGTCGTAGAAGTTGAGGAAAGAACTTCAGGAAGTAACTTCCCAGAAGTTCCCAGAAGGAAGAAACTTTTCGAAAGTTTAGTTGAAACTTCCCAAAAGTGCTAGGCAGCTTTTCCAAAGCTCAGAGGAGAACATTTTAACATTTCAGAATAAGGATTTCTCAAAATTCTTTAAAGAGAAAAGAATGCAACTTTCCAGGAGTATTCGGGGTACTTCCTTCTTATATGAGCACGAATTTCCCAAAAACTTTCCAAAAGTTCACGAAATCCCAGAAGTTATGGTTGATACTTTTGATAAAATCAGGAAGAAACTTTCCAGAAGTATAGGGGAAACTTTCTAGTAGTTCAAGCAGGAATTTCTCAGTAATTTACGAACAAACTTCCCTGAAGTTTAGGAGAATACTTAATACAGGAGATTTTATTTCGGCAGTTCAGAAAAGCACTTCTGAGAATCTCAGGAAGAAACTTCTAATAACTTAAAAAGATTTTCCAAGAAATTCTGGAGAGTACTTTCTTAAAGTTTTGCAGAAACTTTCCTCGTACTTCAGGATGGGACTTATCAGAAGTTTTAAATGTAACTATGTTCAGGAAAAAACTTAAGAAAGGTTTCTGGAAGGTGAGGTTGGGTAATTAATTGGGTTATTCAATGCAATTCAATGGTTATTGTTGAATAAAAAATATCTGTTGAATGAAAATTAATGGTGATTTTAAAATACAAAACTGGAAAGAACGTTACAGGAAAAAAAGGATATAAACTTGTGTTATCTATGCGAATGATTTAAGCTTCTGTGTCACTTTAAAAATATGAAACAATAGTGTAAGGTTGCATACAATCCAAGAAATTGATGCAGGCATGTTAAAATATTCACACAAATAGCGAAAATTGCATTACTCGCTCTCTTATTACGTCTTTTCGTTGCAAGAAGCCTAATTTTCAAAAAAAAAAAAATATACAGATTTTTATAGACATTCCCAGACATTTCAAATTTTTATCACAGACATTTGAAAAAAATATCAGGCATCCCTGGTGAGTGAACAGCCAGAAGCCAATGTATCCATCTTCTAACAGTTCGAGAAATTTGTTATCCTAGTTGCGCATTTATTTCATATTCATTTCATATAGCTCTTAAATCTACCTTAAATACTAGCTAACTCGAAGCAGTATATACTTATATCTAACGAATTTGTTACTTAAAACTACGATTTATATAGAACACACGAGTGTGTTTTGGTTAAGCGACTCTGCGCACACATTTTCTGCAGCCAGATAGGAACGGAAAACTAAATCTGTAAGTTATATACCTCATTTCTATTTAAAATAAGACTAAATTATTATTAATTGTTTATAGTTTGAGCTGAATTAAACCGATCTGCTACAAAACTACGTTTTTCTTACCGCTTTCCGAACAATGATGGTCATAGTCTTATAACATGAAAATGCACAGCACTGCTTATAACACACCTTAAAATGGAAGCTCATTACATACTAACTCAAACTTTTAGGAGTATCATCAGAAGAAACCGCAGTCCTGTAAGTAGCCCGATATCGACCTTTTGAAAGCATTTGGATGTGATGAAGTGTTGGGTTTGGATGTATAAGGGAAAGGCTGTACAGAGTATTTGTTGGCCAATACAGGGCACCTTCCACGCTGTAATTTGGTTGTTGAAATAGAAATTTAATAAGATAGGTTCATGTAATGTTTGTGTATATATGTGTGTATACAATCCAACGCCCACCGTCCGGCAGATTTTATGGAAGAAAAATGTTTGCAGTTAAACGAACTGTTGTCGACTCGACAAACATTTTTAGCCCGGGAATTGGAAGGTGATAGCTCTGTTGAGTTCCAGGGACCCATTTCAGAATGCCTGGTTACTCACGTCCATTCCGAGGTAACTTTCACTTACAACAAGCCCCGCATAAACACAGTACAAACATCAAATGGATATAGGTACTGTGTTTTGATGATGGCGCGTATTTAGCAGTATAGTTCAAATTCAGAAAGATCTCACCGGATATTGTTGTTGATCTTCAGTCTCCATTTGGACGGCCTCCCTGTGACGCTAAAGGATGCAGTTATGTCTCTACAGAAGTAGCACTCTGCTATTCGGCAAATATTTTCGCATCCTCCTTTTCGAAAGGAACAACCCGAATAAAATTAGTACTTCGCGCACAATAAAAATCACAGGTAAAAAAACACTTTCGAAAAAAAATTAACTTGAAAAATCACAATCATTGTTCAACGAAAAATAAAACTTTACAGCTCTCCATCTGTACACTTTGTGGTGAGTGAGTGCATCTGAAATTATATGCCATTCACTCACGCGCGCATGCGCGTTATCTTCGTATTTTGCTTCTGACCAGCAAATGGCCGTTTTCTTCATTGCACTGGTTTTCATTTTTCTCTCTCCACACACTGCCAACAATCAAAATCCCCCGCTATGAGGCGACCCTATAGAGCGTTTCCAGATGAAATCAGCCGGAAAAAGTCAAAATCTTGCACGACCCTCTCCGATTTGGATGAAACTTTGCACATGTCTTCGGAATTGGTGATGATGGATTTTCCGCCAGTTAAGGGAATTTTTTGACTCAAGACATTTTTTTCAAAAGGGCGTATGTGTTTTGTCATGCGTATTTTTCAAAAAATCACCTCGAAAACCGTTGGTTGTAAAAAATCAAAAATTAAACTTAAAAATCAAATAGCAAATCTGTCCAACGTACGATTTTTATATTTTTTTTTCCAAAAAGGCTTTGAGTCATAAAAAAAAGACTAGAAGTTGTTTTACGATGGAGCAACTTAAGATAAAAAAGTTCTTAGAAGTAAGAAAAATTAAAAATTTTCCAATTTGTTGTTTTTGCATAAATAACCATATTTTAATAATACTATACGATTCTTCTAGTGATTTTAAACAAAAATGCTCTTGGTGAGCAACATTCTATATGTACCCGTTTTCGAGATAATTTGAAAGTAATGTCGAAAAAATGGCTTTATCCATGAAAATATCCCTTTTTCAAAAGTTAGTCGTGATTGTCCATCTTCCACAGTATTTTTTTCAAATTGTACATAAAATTTTCAACAACTATCCTTTTGACACCAAGAAGATTGAACATCTTCTTAATTAACGAAATTAACAAATCTTAATTACCAAATAAAAATTTTGAGTTTTTTTTGTTCATACATGATTTATTTATTTTTTTCTACTATTTAAAAAATAAATTGTATTTACATTTTTACAAACACTATTTTCTAACATTCCTATAAATATTATGAAAACTCAGTATTTCGTCAGTTGAAAATATTTTCGCAGCGATTTTGTTATCTGCAACTGGAATGAAGGAGTGATATTTCTGTGTACCAGGAATCATTTTTGTTTGCTGATAACTACAACCCCATTCTGCAGCTCCCTCTTCATATTCTTCTTGTGAAACATAGCAAAATGATATTTTTGTGAAATTTTCTTGATTTCTCTTAATAGCCTAATCATACAAAGTTTTCGCACTTGTTATTGGATGTTCATGTTGTTTGGCCAAGCTTGCACTTGTTGCCATTCGTTTTAATGTGCCGCCAATTGCATCACATGGTCCCTTACCATGTGAAGTTGCGAAAAAATGCCACTCAGAATCAATGTTGTGTTTCTCTTTAAACTTGCAGAGGCTTGCAATTTTTTTTTTCTATTTTTGTATTGGGAAGCAGCCCCATCAGACATAAAAATGGCCTTTTTTATATTCATTAGTTGATTTAAATACGTTAGTAATTTAGAAATAAATACTTGTACCGCAATTGTATCATGTCTTAGAACTTCTGATATTACAACAAAACTTAGATTTTTAAGCATTCCTGACTCCATATAATAAATAACAATCGGATGAATTGTAGCCTGATCATTGTTCTAATGATGACTTTGAACAGCATCCTGAAGTACAAATGAATAATTCTTTGCAAAATCGCAAATAATAACTACTTCTCCTTCTTTTAATGAAGACTTTGTATCTTTTAAAAATTTAGATTGCTTTGTTTTTATATAATCATGAGTTAATATTTTTTCTAATTTCTCGCTAAAATATTTAACAAATTCATCGACAGGTTTTAATAGCGTTTCTAAATTACATCTATCAGTTGTAATCCATTGTTCGAACGATATCTCAGACAAGTTATGTTTCTCAAGTTCTTTTAAAAATCTTATCTCAAATTCTGACAGCGTGGGACAGTTTTCGCATTCACGGAGGTAACAATATTTTAATCTTGATGATGAATTACACAATAACTTCTCAAAATGTTGATTACAATCAGTGTTGAATGAATATTTTTTTAAACAGTGAAGCATTAAATCAATATTTTCGTGAATTGCGCAAACACAAACGTTGTGAGAACCTGAAGCACTTAGCAATTTACAATGTTTTGGTCGTAATGCTGCAAAAGTACTAAATCCAATTTTATGTTCACTGACTTCTTTAAATCGAGTGAAAGTTTCTCTAAGTGATGAAAGTAATAACCGTTTTTGAATTTGTTGACGCTTACCATTAGTGTTTACAGAGACCTAATCTTTTTGTCCCGGCATGGCTCTACTGATGTCGTCCTCGTCAAAAAATTGTATCACTTGATTCTTTATAGCCGGATTCAAACGATTCCCCGATCTGTCGTTGGGGGTAGCCAATACTCCATTTTCGGCTGCCAATTCTTTTGCTTGTAATGCAAGGTATTTGTTTGTTTCAAATTTGCTCGTTATCTGCTGAATCGTCCACGAATTAGGCAAAACTGTTAATATACGTATTTTATCTATTCTCGAACAATATGGTTCTATGAATTTTTCTTTTAATTTGGAAATAATTTCATCATATTGTACAACCTTTGTTTTCAGCTCTTCGTATTGTACAACCTTTGTAGCTAACTCTTCGACTTCTTCTTGTGGTGGTAAGCTGAATAGATATTTTCTAATACCTGCTACAATTTCGGCAAATTTTTGCCGACGGTATTTATCGTTTTTAAATTCTCTAATGGATATCGGAGACACATTTATTCCTGCAATTCCATTATTGAATAACTCAATGTTGTGTATCCTGGAATAATCCGGTAGGTCATTGTCCTGAGAAGATGCCGAGGTAATTGAAGCTGCCGATGGTATTTCCTCCAAATCGTTCCGTTATGTGGTTGGTGCTTCGTCATGTCCACCGTTTTCGAGTTGCTCCACTCTTTCGATAGGATTATGACGATACGAATATAACCGACAAAAATCACAAATTCTTAATGACGTGTCCAAATGGACCGTACACTGCATGGATAAAAGTTTTTCAATTAACTTGTCAGTTAAATTTCTAAGTTTAGGCGAACACCGTCTCCCGATTTCACGAAAAGGTTTACAACAATGCTTTGTTTCGAGTTCCATTTCAAATCGTTTTACACTTTACGCTACTTATGAAAGACACTGTTAAACTGATGTCATGACTTTGTAATGTAATCCTTTTTATACGTACTAGGTACGCACTTTTGGTACTTTTTTGAAATATTGGTATGTGCAGGGGTATGTATGTAAATTATATTTTCTGTCAACACCAAAGGGAATGCATGAATAGGTATAAATGGGCGTAACAATTGTATTCTTACTGGTATAAACAGTTTAACTAATTAAATACATTATGTTTCTACCTGAATAAAATACGCTTGTACACTAACATGAATACTAATTATTTTTGTTTCGGGTTAGGTTTTCAAAATATACTGTAAGTAAAAGCAGCAAATTTTGTCGTGTTACCTACAGCAAATATCAGGAATCAGTTTGTCTAGTATTCTCGGTAATAAAAGGTATATTGTAGAAAATTTTATGTACAATTTGAAAAGAATACTTTTGCAGATGGACAATCACGATTAACATTTGAAAAAGGGATATTTTCATGGAAAAAGCAATTTTTTCGACATTAATTTCAAATTATCTCGAAAACGGATACATTTAGAATGTTACCAAGAGCATTTTTGTTTAAAATCACTAGAAAAATCGTATAATATTATTAAAATATGATTATTCATGCGAAAACAACAAATTAGAAAAAATTGAATTTTTCTTACTTCTAAGAACTTTTTTATTTTATGTTGCTCCATCGTAGAACAACTTCTATTATTTTTCTTATGATTCAAAGCCTTTTTGAAAAAAAAAAGTTATAAAAATCGGACATTGGACAGATTTGCTAATTGATTTTTAAGTTTAATTCTTGATTTTTTTGAAGAAAATTTTTTTTTACTGTGTAAATTTTTTTTTCTTAAAGTCAAATTAATTAACTGCAACTTCTTCTCCGACGCAATTTTATTACAACCAACAGTTTTCGAGTTATGATTTTTTGAAAAATACGCATGAGAAAACACATACGCCCTTTTGAAAAAAATGTCTTGAGTCAAAAAATTCCCTTAACTGGCGGAAAATCCATCGTCACCAATTCCGAAGACATGTGCAAAGTTTCATCCAAATCGGAGAGGGTCGAGTTCAGTCATTTGCTCATTTGGCAGAGAAATGCTCTATATCGACTTCTAAACTGCTTATAATCATCAAGTCACTCGCGACAAAGCGAAAAAATACCCTAATTTAATCATTTATGTCCGCGTGGTATAATAAAACAGCACTAACAAACACAACTAACCTGCTATTAACTCTTCCTCCGTGTGCGGGGGCGAAGCACAAAAAACGGGGAAAACCTACCGACCATCACAAATTTTTGGAAGGAATCGATTAAATTCACTAAACTTTACACAAAACACGTGGAGATTTAATGATTTCACTGTTCCTTAAGGTTGAATTTCGGATATATTAATAATTTTATTTTCTGCGAAAAAGACGCAGCAAAAACAAAACACGTCACTTTCCAAGCACGGCTTGCTGCGATCAATAAGATAGGTTCATGTAATGTTACTAATAATCCAAAATCTTAGAGGTACAAATATGGACGTTGGTCCCACTCTCAAAAGTTTGAAATATTTTCAAGAGGTCGGAATAAAATCCTCATTATAATACCAATTGAGCGCAATATCAATTACTACTAATTAGTTTGTTTTCACACGGGTTTCTTTATAACTTTTTAAGCATTAGTACTTCCTTCAGGAATAAATCACGATTTAATGTACCAGAAACTGGACGGACACTTGTGCCTACCCAGTGGAGGATACGAATACGACCACCTATGTAAGTCTAGAGTATCGCACGAGCTGACGAGTACAACGGGAAGGACTATTGGTGTATAGACCTGGGGGTGAGCTCCCGGATACGCAATCTTAGCAGGAAAGCACGGACTATACACTGAATAGTTACAATTACAATAACAGAAATGTTAGACTTTTCAGCAGATATTTTTTTAAAATAAACATGACGAAATCGAAAACAAAGCCGCAAAAATTTTCAATTGATTAAACTTGTTCTGAGAGACTCCTCCATTGCCTACATGCTGAAAATTTCGCGATCATGTACAATCAATCAATTGTTTTGATTTGATAAAAATGTCTTTACCAATCTGTTTGAGCCAAGCCCAGC
This sequence comes from Aedes japonicus, assembly GCA_034211315.2. Classification (NCBI taxonomy): domain Eukaryota; kingdom Metazoa; phylum Arthropoda; class Insecta; order Diptera; family Culicidae; genus Aedes; species Aedes japonicus. The sequence goes on from JASCZW010014481.1 coordinate 20,696, forward strand.
ATCGAAAAAGTGTCAGGTTGTCTTCCATATGTTGAAATCGATTTGTCAAGACAGAAAATCCTAGTGGAGACACCGGGTCTAGTATAAGGAACGTCTCTGCTAATGCGATATATCTGTGCTGAATAAACGATAATTGATTTATTGCTTTATTTGACATAGTACAGATTAATAATTATACTAAACCGTGTTAGCCAAAATGCATATATTTACCCGCACAAACATCGCAATTTACGCACAAATATGAATTGCACAAGTCTTTTCATTTAGCAATCTCAATGCCATTCTACCGGCCCGGCTGTGTTTCGCACTCTGATTAGAAGCAAACCGAAGGAGCAAAACGACGAAGCAAACCGGTTGCAATCGGGTTAATGTGCTTTCAAAGCCGCGACGCAGTCCGACAATCCTTACCTGTTGATCACCTACTTGTTTATATTTACTTAATCAATATCAAATAGTTATGTACGATAGCGAAGACTTCACTCAAGAACTGCTAATTTTATTGGCAACCGACCGCTGTTGTTGTTGTGTGGTGACTGCTGCTTGCAAGCCTACTTCGATGTGGTTCATTCCGTTCGCCGATCTGTCATTAGGGTAATTTGTAATTGTTGTAATTTCTCCCCACTTCCCGTTGATAAATTGATAAGATGTGCGTTCACTTTTGCTGTTATCAGTCGCTCAACTTTTATGGAGAAGTTGTTACCCAAAAAAAAATGCGTCACAGAAAAAAGCTCTAATACGCATCAATCTAAATGCCCCTTCATTGTTCACAATAATTCAAAATTTCCCCCCGATCCCAAAATTACAGCTGTTCACCGATGGAATCACCAACAAGCTGGTCGGATGTTTCAATCAGAACAATAACACCAACGATGACGATGAGGCTGATGACGACGCGGACACCACCTCGAGTGACGTCGTGCTGATACGAGTCTATGGGAACAAAACCGACCTGCTAATCGACCGGAAGAAGGAAACCGAGAACATTTGCCTACTGCATCGGTACGGCTACGCTCCGACCCTGTATGCAACGTTCCGCAATGGCCTGGCGTACGAGTTCGTGCCGGGAGTCACGCTCACACCGGAAAGCTGCCGAGAGGAGTGCGTGTGGCGGTTGGTTGCCAAACGGATGGCCCAAATGCATAAAGTGTGCGACGACTCAATGGGCACCTGAGAGCCGATGCTGTCGGGGAAAATCGAACAGTTCCTCGGCTGGTGCCACCGGTTTTTAGTGACCCAGTGAAACATTCAAGGTGAGTAGCTTGACTGACGTTTTTGCGCATCTTGTCGCGTGCCTCAAATACCTAAATGTGCACCTTGCGAAACAGCTCGTTAGATGCGAAGTGCGCTGGCCTTGAGTTTCGTTTTTCTCTCTTGCATGGCCTGCTTCCTACAGTTCTGTTCCAATAGCGATAAATATAATAATAATGTGAATGTTTACAAACATAGGATATCGCAGATATTTCCCAGTACGGACGAGCTGAGACGTGACTTTGACGACCTGTACGAACGGTTATGCCGACTGAACAGTCCAACCGTATTCTGCCACAACGATCTGCTGCTGGGAAATGTGATCTACTGTGCCGAGCGTAAGCAGGTCACGTTCATCGATTACGAGTATGCCGCCTACAATCATCAGGCGTTCGACATTGGCAATCACTTCACGGAGTTTGCCGGTTAGTTTCGGATGACGTTTGGGATGAATTGTGTTTATCATTTATCAAATTGATTGCAGGCATTGACGAAATTGACTACGACCGCTATCCGACGAGGGAGTTCCAGCTGCAGTGGTTGCGAGCTTATCTGGAGGAATTTAAGGGCAGTGGCGTAGAGTGCACCGATGGCGATGTGCAGCGATTGTATGTCCAGGTGAACCAGTTTGCGCTGGCGTCGCACTTTCTCTGGGCAGTGTGGGCGCTGATCCAGGCGGAACATTCGACCATCGATTTCGACTTCATACAGTGAGTATTCACATGCTTTTTTACACATATCTGAATCTGATCTGAATTTGGTGTCTTTGGCAAACGTGTTCAGCAGATTGTTGGTCGTTAGCTGATGAAATCAAGCTTCCAGTAGGGCAATATAACCGTCTTAGAATTGCGGTTCTTCCGAGAGAACCTTTTAAGTGTCCTTTGAA
>JASCZW010014482.1:0-22825 GCA_034211315.2 Aedes japonicus
GAATACCGGTCCGGGTTCTTGACATCTTCATATTGTCGGCAGCAGCGTCGATAGGGACTCCGTTGAATGCAAACTTTTCGGAGAGCATGCCAGATGTCGCAAACGGACCAGCGATAACCCTGTTCCGGAGATGATGAAGGTGGTTCTCAAACCGTTGCTCATAAATGTGTCGCCAGAACACCTTCAGCTTGCTTCAGTTTGCTTTGGAGCTTGTGTTCAACCGAATCAACCGGAATCAAGCTGCAAATCAACCGTAAGGTGCAAATGCCACGGCGATGCGAATACGTAATGACCAAAGAACAGAAGGGCTGCCGGACTCGGAAGGCTGCAACTGATCAGTTCATCATCGATACAGTTATTGTAGGTCACAAGAGCTATAAAGAAACGCTCAAAATGCTAACCAATAAAATGTTCCAGTGGAGCAAAACAATTCTTGAAAAATTCACGTCTGAAGTCCTTAGATATTATTTGAGTTTTGTGCTCAGGAAACTTCGAAGTCATAGACTTGATCCCGTATGTCCTTAAAGCTGCTTGCGGAAACGGTTGAAAAGCTGAACCGACTCTAGTAGGTTGAAACGGCGTTTAGTAACCATATCCGGACGGAGTTTGGAATCGATGAGTGTCGAACAGTTTAACAGTTTCATCTTAAGCATCATTTTCAAGCAAAATATTGATTTAATGTTCTTTAGAATGTGTTTAGCAAGATCGTTCTTCCTTTTAAATGATATTTAGTTCATGATTACGTGATCTAGTTCAATTTGTATTTGTGATTCAGTTCAATTTTGTCAATGCTTGTTCTCGAATTCATGACTGCAGTTCACGGATCTGGGCACGGGGTTTTTTTTCCGTGTATATGTGAAGAAATCAAGACATTAATTTTGAAACCTAAAACAAAAAAGTTTCTATTTCAGTACACGACAAAATTTTTAAAAGGCACTATGACGCTAAAATTACTTGCTTAGCGCTATAATTTAAGTGCGTTTTAACGACCATTCCAGCCGCGGTACAGCAGTAACGGCTCAGAGGTCTAACGTGTATGCAGCTGGAACTTTCCAACGGATAGTAAAAATTAATAATTCATCAAGTCATCTTGCCTTCGCGAAGGTATGTGAATTAATTAATTTACTAATTCCACTACTAAACGCACCTGTCTTTTTTTTATTCTGTGTGCGTCAAAACAATCAATGCATAAACAATATTCTCCATTTTGCTGAAAATCTTAAAGCCCTTTTCCGCGCCACTTCGCACAACTCATTGTCTATGACCACTTACTTCCCGACTCGATGACAATAACGACCGAACCGTCGTGATTCCGTTCAGGTAGAATCCAAACCAATCCTTCCTCGAACACGTGTCGTACTTTGGCTGAACTGGTAAAATATTCCGGATTCTTGAGCTTCAGCTTCGAATTGAACTGCAGTGTGGCAAAAGCTTCCTGGACATCGTAATGGGCGGCCCGTAGGTAAACCTTCAGCAACCAGTCTCCATCACTCGGAATGCGCAGTTCCCGATCGGAAGCAACTAACCGTTTGATTTCCTCCAATCCACGTGTCACATTTTCCGGCGTTTCATTAATCTTCTGTCGTGCTTTCTTCTCTGCCTCTTCCCCGTGTGTACAGGCGTCATCTTGCAGACAAATCTTGTAACCACCGCCTAGATCAATGTAGGGAATGTTTTTCTCATTAACCTTCAACGACATTGTTTGATGATGCTTTCAAGTGCACGGTCGCGAACTACTAACTGCTTCTACCGCTGCAATAGAATTAGATTCTGAGATTGATCTTAACGCACCGCAAGTCCGCCGCAACCCGTTTACGCCAATCGACTGATGCGTGGAAGTAGCTACAATGAAACCTAGTGACTGAGTCAGCTGCTAATGAATGGAGAGGATGTTTGAGCCGGGCTGGGAGCACACAGATTTTTGGGAAACTTAAACAAACGCACCGCTCTTTCCGAGTTTGGTAAACTCGTTTTCGAAGGTTGTCTTCCAGCAGAGCATGGCGGTAGCAGTGAGAACGAGCGGCAAAAGCGTGCTTTCCAAAAACGCCGGATTTCAATGATTTGCATACGACTGTGAGATGTCGAAAGATTCGCTAAATAGTATGCTGGGTCATTGTTTGATTCTTGATATGGCGTTCATTTTTTATGGCACCTGTGCTGATTGAAATGATCTCGGAACGACGAAGTTCTTCTCGGCGCTGAAGTGTGTCAAACCGGTTCGTGGCTCTTCAATTCGATATCTAACTGTTTTTTTTTCTAGTGCGAATAGAAGTATTGCTTGTTTTGCATTTAGAATCGTTGTTGGCTTTGTTTATTGGTGACTTAGTTCGAAACCTGTGTACGTCTTCTGACTGATTAATTAGGGTTCACTTTAAGAGACGCTAGATGATTCCCACAAAATTGAAATTTAAGAATCTGAAAAATGAAAACGAAATAATGTGATAATTAGCTATTTAGTCCAAATACATTGTGAATTGTGAAATTATTAGCATCTTGGTTCGCACTACTCTTTCATGCTCTTGCATTTAAGATTGATGTCCACAGTCGCATGGAAACTACGACTCAACTTCGTAAAAAGTGGAGTCACTCATAGACTGAGTAACCCCACTTTTTACGAAACTGAATCGTTGTTTCCATGCGACTGAGTAAAGTGGACTTTCATAGAGCAAATTTGGCTGAAAATTTGAAGCTACGGGAGATCGTTGAATTTGGTACTGAAACATTCATAATATGGTCTATCCGCTTTACAGCTCAAGTATAAATGCAGGCGTTTGTGCTTGAGATGCTTAGCTAAATGCTAAACATCATCAAATATCCTCTACAAAGTTGATCAAAAGAGTTTAGTTTCGCAACAAGCTTAACGACAGATTGAATACACGAACTTTTCATGTCACCATTCTTATTATAGGTGAAATATAATCATTGAGATGAAAATTTCCACTGAACCGCATCCCGGGTAAAGCTGAAGATCAAATTGAAATCAATATTTCTCGACAACTTATTCAAAACGACGTATCGGATTCTGTAAATAACGATTCAAACGTAAATGTCGCGCAACTCTTCGCACTCCCAGGCAGTCTAGCATTACCTTAATGTTAGAGTAATAGCAACAATCAATAGGAAACTAACGTTCGAAAATTAGTTCACTGTTTTAGCACCCCTTGGTTCCAAGTACATCTTAAACCTTGCACCTTGCAACACATTCTTGCGCTTGTTTTTTGTTTTTGTTTTGATCCGCTATGTAATTTTGACCGAATATCAGGAGCATCTTTGACAGAATATCAGTGCTTCCTGAGTCAAAATCTATATGCATTTTGTTTACTACTATCTTGCCGCTAGTAATATTATATTTTGATGATGGTTGTAATTTCAATAGAAGTAGTTGGAATTAAATGGAAATTACTAATCTTTCTTCTCATTTACAAGTTACAGGTATTCCAATAAACAGCTTACAATCTCACAAATCTCTTTTTCTTCGGTTTTTAATTGGTTTTAAGATCCAATTATAGAATGAATTTTTGAATCGTGTTATCTCATTGAAAACGTTGATTTCCTCCGTTGAACGAGATTTTTATATACATTAATTGTTATGTTATGTATTCTCCGTGCGAAGAGTAACGATTATGATGTAGAAGGAGATGTTCGCTCATCACCATGAGGCACCAAGAGTGAACAACAATGTTTTTGGCTAGAATGAAAGATGTGAAGAGAAAGTGTTGAAAGGTCCGTCAAAGTGCGGCAGATTTTTATGGAAAACTAGCTGAACCCGGTGCGAGCCTTGCTACGCATGTAACTAAATGAATAAAGATTTAGTAGCACTGGTGCGTTTATAATATTTTTTCGGAATGAATTTGGTTAAAATATTTTTGTTTGCGTAAATGTGTGTAATTTCTGCAAAAAAACGAAGGTTTGCGTTTTTAATTTAACCCTTGGACCGGTAGTTTCTACCAGTTTTCTTTTTGTGTAGAAGCATTTCATATACAAAACATTTATCTTCAAACTACACCGTATCCGGTCGGTTTGAAAGTAATCTTCTCTTGCATAAACTTAGACTAACTACTTGTGCATACTGTAGCACTGAGAGTAACTCAAGCACACCCCATTCTTTACTAAGGAGGTGTTTAAACTTCTATCAGAACATCCTGCCTACCCGAGATATACATATTTTATATTTCAGTTGCATGGATAATGCTCACGTTTGGTTCAAATAGCTGTTTCTTTTGTTTGAGAGAGCCCTCCGCCCCTTACAGAGTAGAGGGGTCTCGAACCACCTAAGAAAAAAAATTCTGCCTCCAAAAATCGCCACCATGCCAAATTTGGTTTCTTTTTTACCCTTCTTACATCAATAGAAGGGTATTAAGATCGCTTGAAAACTCGACTTTTATCCGAGGCCCACAGGGCCGAGTGTCATATACCATTCGACTCAGCTCGACGAACTGAGCACATGTCTGTGTGTGTATGTGTGTGTGTGTGTGTATGTGTGTATGTGCGTTACAAATAATGTCACATCGGTTTCTCAGCCATCTGTGAACCGCTTTCAGTTCTGTTGACGGCAAATGGAAGCTACAACATTCCCATAGAACGCTATTGATTTTTTTTTTCATTCAGACATTTCGTTACGAAGATATGAACGAAACAGTACTGAGCTATTTGTGTGCCGGTTTTAGTTTTGTTAATGCCAAATTAGAGCTATGAAATCTCTAAATAACTGGTCAAAATTTTGGATAATCCTTCATGGAGATAAAGGGTGATACGGTCAAAATTTGGTCAAGGGAAAACGCGTGTAAATCGGTGAAATCGTTTATTTAAAAAATCAAATTAAATTTCTTTTTCAAGTTCAATTAGTATAAAATTCAGGAAAAATATTCAGTTAGGCTTCCGCTTTTCCAAATCCGAATTGCCGGGCCTTACGCTTGACCCCTGCCATCAGATTTTGTACAGCCACCTTGTCCACCTTCTTCGCCGCAGAAAGCCAGTTTGACTTGAACTGCTGCTCGTCCTTAGCAGTTTTTTGGTCTTCTTTAGGTTCCGCTTGACAATAGCCCAGTATTTCTCAATTGGGCGGAGCTCTGGCGTGTTGGGAGGGTTCTTGTCCTTGGAAACCACCTGCACGTTGTTGGCGGCGTACCACTCCATGGCCTTTTACCGTAATGGCAAGATGCCAAATCCGGCCAAAACAGTACGGAACAACCGTGTTTCTTCAGGAAAGGCAGCAGACGTTTATTCAAACACTCTTTCACGTAAATTTCTTGGTTGACAGTCCCGGAAGCTATGAAAATGCTGCTTTTCAAGCCACAGGTACAGATGGCTTGCCAAACCAGATATTTCTTTGCGAACTTTGACAGTTTCGTGTGCTTGAAAATATCTGCTACCTTCCCTTCCTTTTGCCGTATAAAACTCCTGTCCCGGAGGCTGCTTGTAGTCGGCTTTGACGCGGTTTCGTCGTCCATTACCACGCAGTCAAACTTCGTCAGCATCGTCGTGTACAGCCTCCGGGATCGCGCTTTGGCCGTCGTATTTTGTTTATCATCGCGATTTGGAGTCACTACCTTCTTGTAAGTCGATAGTCAGGCTCGTTTTTTGCTCGATGCACGGTTGTAGACGATACACCCAGCTTATTTGCGGCATCTCGGAGAGATAGGTTAGGGTTTCGCTTGAAACTACCGGCAACTCTCTTTGTCGTCTCAGTGGCTTCCGGTTTTCGATTTCCCCCCGATCCAGACTTCCTGGCTGTCGACAAACGTTCCCCAAACACTTTAATTACATTTGTAACGGTTGATTTGGCAACTTTTAGCGATTTTGCGTGCGAGTAGCTCGGATTTTCGCGATGCGCGAGCAAAATTTTGATACGCTGCTCTTCTTGCTTGGACGGCATTTTGACAACTGAAGAGTGAATTCCAAAATCAAAATAGGAGCAACATTCTACACACACACACCTTCAAAATGAGGGGTGTTCAGGTTTTTTAAATGCAAAATTGAAAGAAATGCGTCAAGTTGATATTGACCAAATTTTGACCGTATCGCCCTTTATGACCAAAACAATACCTGAGAGCACATAATTGTGAGATGAAAATATACTCGTTGCAGTGCAAAACCGAACAAGACCAATCACACCAATCGATGCCGCTTGCATTCTATTGTGTCGCATCTGTTGCGTTGTATAGCACATACAGCGGGCTAGCCACACTATGCGACTGTATAGAATTAGAGCTGCATCGATTGGCTCGAGTGGTCTGGTTTTGAACTGCAACGAGTATATTCGAAAATTACACAAAGTCTCCATTTACTATTTTCATGTACTTATTAAGCATCTTGAATCCATATCGATAATTAAAATTGACGCTTAGGATTGTCTAATAATTCATTCTCTGGACTGATTATATGAAATTTCGAAAATTTATGTAATTTCCCCTTTTATATAACTAACATAAACAGGCTGTTACAGACTATTAATGGCAATATGTTAATCACTTCGATGAACAATACGTTCAGGATTGACAAATAGCTAATTTTATAAACTGAATGTATGACATATCGAATGTTCCTGGATCTTCCTGGGATTTCGAATGAAAATATCTATCTAGTACATTATTGGCCACATTTGAGTTCGTTATTCTGGTGAAGTGTAAGAAGGGTTCAGTCTCACCATCGGTGGATTAATGCGGGTTTTTTTTATTAGTTCTCGAATTATGCAGAAATTCCTTTTAGACGGGGGAGGAGTCTCGATCCATCATGAGAATCTTGTCCGGTGCCAAAAACCCCTGCATACACATTTTCATGTTTGGTTTAAATTTGTGTATTTGTATTGAAGCCCTTTCTTCCAGAGGAGGAGGGATCTCGAGCTATCATAAGATCCTTTCCCGGCCCCAAAAACCACTGCATACAAATTTGAATAACTTTAGGGATAGTTGTCAGATTTGGTTGAAATTTGTTTTTCATTTGTATGGGAGCCCCCCTTTCGAGAAAGAAGAGGGGTCACTACCTTAAAAACATTTCTCGCCTTCAAAAACTCGCCCATGCCAAATTTGGTTCCATTTGCTTGATTAGTTCTCCAGTTATGCAGAAATTTGTTTTTCATTTGCATGGAAGCCTCCTTTGGTAAAGGCGGGAGGGGTCTCAAACTATCATGAACACATTTTTCGCCTTCAAAAACCTCCACATAACATATTTGTTTCCATTTGCTTAATTAGCTCTCGACTTATGCAGAAATTTTTGTTTCATTTGTATGGGAGTCCCACCCTCCTCCTTTCCAGAGGGTGAAAAAGTCTCAAACCACCAAAAAACATTTCTCTCCTTCGAAAACCTCCACATGTCAAATTTGATTCCATTTGCTTGATTTGTTCTTGAGTTGTGCAGAAATTTGTGATTCATTTGTATGGGAGCCGCCCATCTTAGTCACCTTAGAAACATTTGTTGCCTTTAAAAATCTCCACCCGCCGAATTTGTTTCCATTTGCTTGATTACTTATCGAGTTGTGTAGAAACTTGTGTATCATTTGTTCAAAAGCCACCCACTTTCTGAATAGGAAGGGGTCTCAAACTACCACCAGCTTTTCAGTTGTATCGGAGCCCTCCCCTTCACATAGATGGGAGGGGTCTCTTAGTATCATTAAAACCTTAACGGGCCCCAAAAACCCCTGCATATAAATTTTCACGCCAATCGGTTCAGTAGTCTCCGAGTTTATAAGGTTCAGACAGACAGAAATTAATTTTTATGTATATAGATTTGCAGAACAATTTAAAAAAATGCATTAGTTTTTTAAAAACTCCAACATTAATTTTTTAATTAGGACATAATCTTTAAGTGAACGATAGCAAATTTAGTTGGCTTCGTTTCCATAAATCCTGGATCCTGGATCCAAAGATATTAACATTTTAGTAAACGTACTTTTGCCCAAAATTAAAATATTTGTATAGCTCAAAAGCGGCTCTATTTTATTTTTTTCTGAACGCGGCATTGAATTCAGCGAAGGGTTCTGCATTAGAAACGCTGGTCAACCATCAACGTTCAAACTTTATATTTCATTTTGTAAACTAGTGTTATCAGCAAATCAAAATAAGCATTTTTTAAGGCTGCTAGATCACTTTTTTTGTAATGTATTGCGGGATGTGTACTGGACTGTCACTGTACGCATAAAGCTGCGTCAGCGTCGACTTGAAAAATACTGACAAAATTGACAGACTGACCCAGCGTCGATGGGAAGTCTCCAAGGAGAAATGCTGGAGAAAAAGCAATGTGAAATGTGTTACACTTGTCATTTGACGGGTGATTCCTACCCTCTGTCTCGCTGGAGGACCATCGTCCACAGCACTGTTTAGAGTCCCATGCTTGCACGAGGACGCTGATCAGCTGCTCCTAACATGGAGCCTAACATGGTCAACGCTTACCCAGACGCAGCTTTGTGGGTTCAGCTTAACAATGTTTTTATTGTCATTTGTTGACGTTTGACGATTTTCAACAGAGGTTGGAATCAGTTCCAACATGCGATACCCGAACATATTGTCAGTACAATTAGGTTTCACTCTATGTTTGGTAAATGACTGGACAATGCGTACCATTGGTACTTCGCTGCAAGTATTAAATAGATCCTAATGCGATCATTAGCTTCTTGACCAGTATCTCATATCCCTACCTCCCCGTGATGCCGACTGGGGTATGAGTAATCATTGGAAAGATCGGGTAATCAACCCCGGTGGGACATTGGTCATATGTTGACAGGGATGGGGAGCTGCCCTCTTCAAAGGGTGCAGTCTATCTGAGCGTCTGTTCTCCATGTCAGGGGCGGCTTAAAACAGTGTTTATTCTCCATGTTAGGAGCGGCTTATCAGCGTCCTCGTGCAAGCACGGGACTCTAAACAGTGCTGTGCACGATGGTCCTCCAGCGAGACAGGGGGTTAGGGAAGGCCCAACAAGCCGTCCTTAAAAAAATCAATGTTACAAATAATACAGAAGTTAATATGGATCGGAACAATCGGACTACGATTTTCGCTGTGCTTCCCTGGCTGTGATAGGGTAATCTACGACGAACTTCAACCACATAACTTCGAAGTCGTACTACTGCAGGAGGTTTGCTGGGCCGGACGGCCAACAATTCGTGAACTTTGCGAAGTACATTCTTCCTCCATAAAAACATCCACAAATCCACTTGGAGATCACCTGAGCAACGAACAGAGAATCAAATCGACCATGTTTTAAGCGGCAGGAATTTTTTTCCCGATATCATCAACGTTCGCACTTACCACAGCACAACTATAGACTCGGACCACTACCTAGTTCAGTATTTAAGCTCTCAAAACTCTCAACGGCGTGAGGACGGCTGGAGAGATATTCGAACCTTGATCGGTAGCACTGCAATAGTGCAACGTGTCCACATATCATCTTTTCATCGATTTCAAATCACCTTATGATACAAATTTACCCAGTCTTGGTGTATCAAGGCGGTCCTTAGCATTAATCCAGCAAACGTAGTAATTGTACCTTTCACCAGGAAAAGGAAGTTTAGTCTAGAAGCGTTTCAGCTTGGAGGGTTAAAGATTCATCTTAGTGAACAGGTTAAATACTTAGGTGTGATACTGGATGCTAAACTGAACTGGAATGCTCATCTTGAGTGTGTGATCGGTAAGGCAACCAGTAGTGCTTTCTGGATATGCTCAAAAACATTTGGCAGAAAATGGGGTCTAAGACCAAAAATGATAATGTGGATTTATACATCCATAATACGTCCAAAAGTAACGTGTGCTTCTCTTGTGTGGTGATGTGATGTGATTTGATAGGAAGGCACCACCAGTGCAGGACTTGTCATGGCGTACAGTTCCTCCTAATGGCAAGATCAAACTGTACATTCCTGTAATCCTCACTATTCCGTTCTATAAAGGGCCAAAAACGGGGGTGTGGACCCGTATGCAGAAGCACTTACACGAAACCCACGGAAAGGATAGAGAATCTCCTTCCAACGAAACGCTCTTATTACAGGAAATGAAGAGTAAGCAATACACATTAGGATTTCCGTCTGGTGGTTTGCTAAAAAATAGGGTTAGCAAACTCACTGTAGACTGTCGGAAGATAATTAGACCTTCGCTGATCTCGTCATTCATGTCTTGGGCCAGATAACCACGAATCCCTCATCCAGCCTACACTTCGTCTGGCAACCTGTATTCCCCCCTTACCCTTTGGAATATATGTATATAATGTACGTAATAGAATATAATATATGTATTTACAAAATGTATCTGAATAGCCCTGGAAAAGTTGGAGACCAATAAGATCAGTCCTTTCAACAAAAATAAAATTTTAATGAAAAGATATTTGATTTGTTTTATTATTTTGAGAATCAACACACTATTCTATAGGTCGAAGAAAGCAGTTTTGGTGATCGAAGAGCCCGGTTCGATGATTTCTGAAATAAATATAATATTTTATTGATATATCACTAAACACATATATTTAAAAACAATCATGTACTGCTACTACCACATGCCAGTCTTTTCTGGAATAGAAGTTGTAGTTCAAAAATAGAATTTGAATTTAAAAGTTATGCTGAAATGCTAAACAACAAATTAAGTATTACAAGCATTACATTGTTATGGTGCTCTGTGCCCTGAAATGCAAAAGACATTTGAAATGCAAAGATGTTGCAAACCGTGCTGAAATTATTAATTAAATGAGAATATAAAATACACCCTACTTGAACACGATCTTCAGTCGCAGCCACTCACTTTCCTATTGTCAAGTTGACAACGTTACCCATGCTACGCCAAGCAGCTTCTCCATGTTGAAATGCTGAAAAAATGTGTAGAAAACTACAGTAGAAAAAATAATTAGTGTGATATAACCACAAAGGAGCTGACTCTTAGCTTTGGGTCTTGACAGACAATCCCTACTGAGCCCTTGCGGCACGCCAAGCCGGCGAGTTCAGCGCAAGGGACGTATGTTTCTCTTGTGTTGTGGCCAAAAACAAAAGAAGCTACTGCACAGAAAAAGCTTACAAAACTTCAACGGCTAGTATCCATTGCTATAACGGGAGCGATGCGCAGTACTCCATCAAATGCGTTGAATACAATTGTAAATCTGTCTTTCATCGAATACGTGCAGCTAGAAGCGGAAAAGAGTATGCTTAGACTTAAACGGTTGAAAACTTTCATTTCTGGTGACTTAGTCGGTCACCTGAGCATTTCACAAAGCTTTCAAAATGGGCCAGTGATGTACATGAATGGAGACTGGATGAAACCTGTGGATAACCATGACATCCCGTACAACATATGTGAAACGTCACGTATAGATTGGGTAGTCGGAGGTCCCACTGTTCGTCATGGCTCCATAAAATTCTTCACAGCTGGCTCAAAAAGTGGAACAAAAACGGGAGCAGGAATCTTCGGCCCTGGGGTAGAAATCTCAGTGGCGATGGGAAACTATCCAACGGTTTTCCAAGCGGAGATCTTTGCTATAATAAAATGTGTAAACGTTTGTCTGAAAAGGAAATATAGATATGCAAATATTTGTATTTTTACAGACAGCCAAGCGGCACTCAAAGCGTTAAGTAATTATAAATGCACATAAGAACTTGTCTAGGAATGCATTATTTCATTGCGAAAGGTGCGCCAAGAGAACTCGGTAAATTTATTCTGAGTTCCGGGACACTGTGGCTTGCTAAACAAGGTTCAAATGCACAGTTGTTGAAGCAGAACCACTCTGCGGTATATCATACTGTGCCATAAAAATGGAATTAAAATCTTGGGAAGAGCAAAGGGTGATGACCAATTGGTTGGTCACCACAAAGTGTGTTCAATCAAAAAGGTTTATTATTCCAAATGTTACAATTAGTAAAAAGCTCCTGGAGTTCAATAAGAGAGTTCTTTGTACCTATGCTGGCCTAGTAACCGGACATTACCCGAGTAGATATCATTTGAAAAAAACATTGGCCAAGTTCAGAATGATATCTGTCGTTTCTGTAACATGGAACGTGAAACCTCGGAACAGCTGCTTTGCAGTTGTGATGCTTTGCACAAGAGACTTAAATTTCTGTACAGTGGCTATATGCAACCTCAAGAAATTTGGACTGCAAATCCTGGAAAGGTGGTGGGTTTTATAAACTCAGTTTTGCCTGACTGGGAGACGCGTGTTAGGTTGGTCACTTGACAAATGGTGATCTAGCTTTAGGATGCGAATTAGAATAGTAAACAGGGATATACCACAAAAGTTCAACTCAATGGACGCAGTGGTTCTACGCCCCAACAAAAAAAAGCTCACTTTCTTGGTGGAACGACAAACTGGCAGAATAAAGAAAAAAATCTAGACAATTGTTCAATCACAAGCTTCTTCAAACTGGGACCAATACAAAATGGCTCTGACTGAATACAACAGAGAATTGAGGCGTGCCAAGGAAAAGACTGGAGACGGGTCTGTGAAGAGATCAACAACGCTTCAACAGCTACAAGGCTGCACAAAGTTCTTTAAAGGATCATTAGAAAAGAGGATGGTAGTTTTACAGTCGATTGTTCTGAAACTTTGGAAGTAATGATGAGAGCTCACGTCCAGGGGTCAACATCTGTATTTGCTGAAACACAAGACTTAGATGATGTAGGACGCACTTTGGTAGGATGCACTCATAGGACGTTGGATCAGCATAAGTAAGTAAGTAAGTAAGTAAGTAAGATATAGAGCCTAGTGCAATGTTTGGCTTGATTTGATTTATTATGCTCCAATCGAGAATTTTCTTTCGATTCGAGATCCGGAATGAAGCGCATGGATTGTTTACTTCTACTGCGGCATTCAGTTAAATATTTATTCCATTGTGGTGTACCATTGAATTAAGATTATAGATCAATGAACAGCTCATGAGCCATGCAATTTCGCTAATGCTCAGCTCACCCAATGTAATAAGATCAATCAGAACTAAGTGCGCTCGGAGAGCATGATTGACAGGTTCAATGTGTAAGTATTTACGATGCCTAATGAAAGCTTAGTACTTTTAACTTAAATACTTGTTATAGTTTATAAGCTCTGTAACAGTGCCCGGCATTAAGGACATACGGAATCACGTCCCCATCATTTCGAAGTTGTCTGAGCACAAACTTGAAATACTATTACGATTTCAGGCGTGAAATTTTCCATCATCGATGGTTCAACTCCATCCTCTAGCCAAACACAACATACAGATGGTTGAAAGGGCAGTAAATAGACCATGTGTGTTCGTTGTTATGATATCATTCACATGGTGCTTTTATCAACAATGCATTAAACCTGGGTTGGCATGATTGGTTTGCTTCACTAGAACATCCATTGGTTAGCAATTTGAGCGTTGTTTGTTTTGTTTTGTTTGTGATTTTTTGTCTCAAAAACGAGAAGGGATAATTAACCTAACCTATAATTCATATGGAGAAAGGACTCCCTCCTATTTCACCTTGATACCACATAGCTTTATTTTTGGCTGCTATTGATAACATTTATGAAAACGCGATGCATGATTGCGCACAACACATATGGTCCTTACAAACGATGTAAGCACCATTAGTGTTGTGTCAAATCTCGCGTAGCGTTTGCATAAGTGTACTGCAGTTCTTACGTTAGCACTAAATCAAAATAATGATTCTATTGGGAAATTCAGTCGATATTTTGACAGAAGCTCAGAAATAAATTAGATATTAAGGAGTTTGATAACAACAAGAATGTTCTTCTTCAATCAGAAAGTATTTCAGAATCAACTTTTATTAAGAATCGGTCTTCATTGATTGTGGAAATTTCAGATTCTTGTTCGATCCTATGCTGAACAAACATTACTTTCAGACTGAGTAGTTTCCTTCCACCGTTAAACCCATATATACCGGTATAGCTGGCGAAATATATCAACCCTCCCACAATTGTCCACTGCAGCCGCAAAAATCAATTAGCTTTCGCAATACCTCTACTCTAATTTATCCATTAATACCTCTCATAAAACGAAAACAATATCGTCTCGTCTAGCTCCACCACCATGGTGGTAAAAATGCCCCACTAAAACAAACGCCAATATTTTCACCCAATTGACTTCGCACCACGCTTCCACCTTCAGGCATTTCATGCAGCCATGTAAGTCTAGCGAAGGCATTCCGCACAAAGAACATACACCTTTCGCATATTTAAAACGACCTTCCCGCGCAAGCCCAGCCAAATCTCGGTTCATTTGCGACGAAAAACAATTAAACATATTTCACTTGTTGGTTTGGCTAGATGCAGTTGCACTCTGCGGACAGACAGCCAAAGCAACTGCGCCAAACGGGGGGGGGGTTTCATATCAATTGTGAGAAAATTAACCGAGCTGAGCCCAGTGGCCGTTTTGCAGAGGAGCGCCGCTGCATTGCTGTGAAGCGACAAAAACAAATTATAATTAATTTTAATTGCAAAACGTACGAAAATAAAAGCGCCCATAGGTTAATGGTGCGTTACAGTGGAAAGACACCGGCCGACGACGGAGCTAAGAACTCGATGATAAGATGTTACACACCCCCTGCTGATGGTGCTGCGACTGCACTTTTCGGTTTCACGCTGCAAACGAGATAATGACAGTCCGACTCCGAGAACGTATGAACAATGTAAAATTGCAAAAACGGTGGAGAGTAGAGGAAACGATTTGTGGTTGAGCGGATAGGCTAGCGTAGAGAGAAGATGCACATTTTTGAGGAATAGGAGGAATAGTCAAATCTTGATAGTTTCCAACAATAAGCATGTTTCCAAATTTGAAAGCAAAAGTTTAAAATTCTTTATGCTCGAATGGAATGCGGCACCGAAACTCAGTTGATATCACTATTTTTTGATCTCTTGAGTGTATCACTTTGATTCATAGACGAGTTTCCCGAGCAGGAACATATTGAGCGAAACCAGAACACGACTAAAGTTAGATTTTAAACATGTTTCGCTTCATCTGTTTTGCTGGTTTTGTTTTGCTAGCTCTTTCGTGCTTCCTAATTTGTTTACTGTAAATCAGTTCGGGAAATTAAGTAGAAATTAAAATCCATCAACGACTCGTCTTTCTGGATCAATTAGGGGAACACACTGGGTATTGTGACCAACTTCCTAAACAATCTGATCGGTTTCTTTGGATTCAACGTAATGCATACAGGTGCGTTGTTTGTTTATATTCATCTGCCCTTTACTTATCTATGCAGACCTTTGGATATGTTCAACACTCCAACAAAGGCTTCCACCACGTTCCAAACCATGCCTAATTTTCAGCTGCCTTTCCGTTTGAGCTGCGTATTAATATTCGGTTTTACTTTCGGAAAATCAAAATAAGCATTTCTTTAACGCTGCTAGACCCTTTTCGTGGTGCGTTACGGGATATGTACTGTCCTGAAACTGAACCCACAAAGCCGCGTTAACATCACCATCAGCTTTGAAAATAATCAAAATTAACGGACTAACGCAGCTATTACGGGTATACACCGTGGAGAGATGTTGTAGGAAATGCACTAACCATGAAGCAAAAAAATAGATAGGTTTATTCTATTGCTTCTAATGGTGTTTCCTTAACGGGCCCTCCGCGTCCTATCTCGAACATACATGCTTGTTGTCATCAGTCGTCAGTTACACTTTTCTGTGACTACACTGATAGGCAAAATAAAGTGCCCACCTCATCGTTTTTTTCAATTTCTCTCATTTACTTGGTTCAAATTAAAGTAAACACACTGTATTTTTTTTATTTTTTTTATATTCTTTTTAAGTTTCACTTATGGAATACTGCAAAAAAAAGGAGTTTTACTTAAAGAAAAAAAAATCAATTTGTGTTGAAAAAAAAAACAGTGACAAAATAAAGTGCCCACTTCATTTAGGCTACAGAAAACATAAATTAAAGTAAAATAAAAGCATTTCTAATAATTGATGTGATCCTCCTTTTGGCCTTCAGGACCTCCTGCAGGCGCTTCGACATGCTCTCGACCAGGTTCTTTAGGTGCTGTGGATCTAGCTCTACCCAGGCGCGCTCCAGGGCTTCAAAATAGTTATTTTTATTGGTAACACCAGTTTTGTCAACCCTGGCACACAAATTCTCGATGGGATTGAGGTCCGGGCTTTGTGGAGGCCATTCCAGCGGTTTGATCCGACAAGACCGGAAGAAAGACTTGGTCTTCTTGGCAGTATGCTTCGGGTCGTTGTCCTGCTGGAATACGAACTTTTCTTCAAGGCCCGTCTGGATCAGCGAAACCTCCAGATTTTCTCGCAGGATGTTGATGTAAGAATCTGCCGTCATTATCCCGTCGATTTTCACAATGCTTTCCACTCCACCTCACGAAAAACACCCCCAGACCATCACATTTCCTCCTCCATGCTTCATCGTGCCTTGGATGTGGCGCTCCTGAAGCTCCTCTCCCGATCTGCACCAAACACGAACCTGCTGCTTTCGAGTTAAACAGCTCGGAATTTTGATTCGTCTGTCCAGAGAACCGTTTTCCAGAAATCTAGGGGCTTATCAGCATCCCTAGTAGCACACTTGTTGCCATTCGGTTGAGAAAACATAAATATGACTTGCTAAGTCATAATCAAGTTACTACAACCAATTATGATCATAGTGTGCTACTTGGGATGCTCTTTAGCAAACTTAAGCCGTTTGGCTTTGTTTGCCTGGCTGATAAATGGGCGCTTCCGGGCAAGGTTGCTATTCAACCCCTGTGCTACGAGACGGCGACGAACAGTTCGACCGGAAACTGATACCTGAAGGGTTTCCTGGATCTCGCGGACAGTTACCTTCGGGTTCTTCTTGACTTCGCGCTTGATCTCGGTGTCCGTTCTCGCATCCGTTTTCCGCTTCCTGCCTCTGCCATGGCGATCCACCACTGATCCAAACGTTTTAAGCTTCAGAAAAATTCTGCCAAGTGCTGCACAGTGGTAAAAAACGGACCCATATTTCCACAGATGAGACGCCGCTGGATTGACTGATTGAAATATATCATTTCTTATGGGAAATTCGCCAAAAAATTGAATGGTGCCATTTTCAGCCTGCGCCGAGCCCGGGAAATGGTCCATTTTACCCCATTTACCCCTAAAAATGTGTCTTTTGAGATGGCATCAATGTTACTACAATGGCCGCTGAATGGTTTGCCCGCATATAATCCTATTTCATATTGAAAACTCTGAGAAATCGAATGGTGCAAGTTTCATTCAAAACACACATTTTTAGGGGTAAATGGGTTAAAATGGACCATTTCCCGGGCTCGGCGCAGGCTGAAAATGGCACCATTCAATTTTTTGGCAAATTTCCCATAAGAAATGATATATTTCAATCAGTCAATCCAGCGGCGTCTCATCTGTGAGAATTTGGGTCAGTTTTTTCCCACTGTGCGCTGCCTTACTGATACTGTACTTCTTAGCGACAGCCCGGTGCGATTCACCGTTTTGCACATCACAGACGACCAATTTTCGGATACACAAGGGAATTGCTTTCGAAAGCACTGCGTTCTCCATTTTTTTTAAATTGAATCAAATGCGATCACGTATACAAATGCACCAGGTTGAGCCGTTTGCTTCAAAACATGTCAAAATATCAAAATATAAATAATCGAGGGTTCTTCCAATGGAAACTTATCGAAAACATATCTATTTTTGAAGTGGGCACTTTATTTTGTCACTGTTTTTTTTTCAACACAAATTGATTTTTTTTTCTTTAAGTAAAACTCCTTTTTTTTCAGTATTCCATAAGTGAAACTTCAAAAGAATATAAAAAATAAAATAAGAAAAAAAAACTACACTGTGTTTACCTTTAATTTGAACTAAGTAAATGAGAGGAATTGAAAAAATGAAGAGGTGGGCACTTTATTTTTGCCTATCAATGTATGTGCTTCATTTCGAACAGTCAGATTTTTACTCTGGTCATAACATTCACCCCTTTCGAAAATAGTGCAATTACATTCAGTTATCATACCATGAGCAAACCAGGTGTTTGTTTATTCATTCCATAAAACAAATAGATGCATGACAATACAAGTTGCCACGAAAACGAAAAGTGTTCCTTTAGTCTTTACCCTTATATTGAAAGTAAGAAGTCTAAGAGTGAATGGCAGCATACCCGAACAAAGGATTATACCAAATTTATAACAAGTTCTAAGACCAGGTTATCATTTATTAATCACTGAATATGTTATCAAAATGAATAACAAAAATTTATCATAATAATAACTTATTTTGTTATCACTGCAAACAATTTGATAACAAATCCTGTATTGTAAAAAAAAAATATTGTAATAGTATCAAATTATGTTATCAATTTGAAATCAAATTCTCGTGCTGATAACTGAAATAAATATTTTGATTAAAAACAAAATTTCTTGTTCAAATATGCTGGAAATATTTATAGTTTTAGAATTCAACTTATAACGTTCATAAAAAATAGTGTGTTCAAAATAATAACATATGATAACAAAATTTGCCAACGGTGATAACCAAGCGGACCCTCCGCGTCCTACTCCTTTAACAAAACCTTAGCCCTTAATTGCTTTTCAGCATATGTTCTGAGTAACACTTTACGATGACCCTTGTTCAGTTCGAAAACTCTGATCCATAGCTAAACATGTTGTCGTATGAAACGCATATTTAAATTATAATATAATATATATATATATATATATATATATATATATATATATATATATATATATATATATATATATAATATATATATATATATATATATATATATATATATATATATATATATATATATATATATATATATGGGTCTTCTGCACCTTAAACATCAGACCTATAATGAGTTAGTCATAATCATGACAAAAACGCTCATCCTTTTCGCTTCATTATCGAATAATAATAAGATTATTAATGATGCCAAATGTGCAGGTGTATTTTACATCTAGTAGATGACAATTAGAGAGTTAACAACAATTGTCAAGTAAATGCAAACGGCACTTCTAGTCGTTTCCTTAAATTATTGATATCAGGTATTTATAGCTTGTTACTAACTTCGTCTAAGAGTGAATTGCGGCCAAACCCGCCAGTATCACACCTCTTTCAGTGCCTTGAAATAAACGTACTACGACGTGGCAATAAAAAGAAAGCAGTTTGTGATACTATCACTACTGATCATGTTCTTGCGGCCTTTTGCATGAGATTAGGCCTCTCATTTACGACAAGGTGACAACAGTGATCCACAGACATCTCTCGAAAGAAGAACTAAGAGGCTCCAACTTTGCCTAAGAAACTGAATATTTATAGCAATCAAAAAAAAAGTTATGGCCTATTTTCAAAATCCATCGAAAATTGCAATTACAAAAAATGGCTTGTAAGATGGAACACCATTCGTTTTTTGCTCGTAACATCCATAATTTTTATTTTTCGATAATCTTTCGAAAGAGGAACTAAAAAGCTCCAAGTTTGCCCACAAAACTGATTATTATTCAAAAATATGGCCTTTTTTCGAAATCCATCGAAAATTGCAATTTAAAAAAATGTATTGTTATATTTCAATTTATTGTTGATTCCATGGCATTTCCAAACATAAACAATATCATTCAAATGTTTTAAAACGAAAAAAAAATAAGTTCAATCTTACAAGCCTAACAGTGTTCCATCTTACAAACATGACGCCATAAACACAAAACATCAAACAATTGTTACACTTTACGATTTGTTTGAAAATGCATTTGGATCATAAAAAAACACCAAAAATGCTAGCCAACACAAATGTTAACCTTTTGATATCGATGGGAAATTTACACTTATTACGCACAATAAATAATTGCTATTTGATTATGCCAACACTTTCGAACATTGAAACCTGGAAGAGCTAAATCGAATGAACGTATTCAATCCAAAAGCAAATGAAAATTGAAGAATAGAATAATAATGAGGTTAAGACTTGTCATCGCGATTGTGTTGTCGCTGTGAATGTCAAAAGTGGCGCTGTTCCATCTTACAAGCCCTTCCTCTATGGAAACGTCCATTAATTACGTCACGCAAAAAATGACCTTTTATAAAACCCCCCTCCACCCCTGTCACATATTTTGTATGGACCTTCAATTTTTTTTGTACGGATCGTCACGTTTTCCCAAACCCCTCCTGACCCTTTACTGCGTGACATCATTAATGGACCTTGCCTAGTTAAATTTTTACATAAAAATTACCTTTTTGCTCCCATACAAATCTCCGTATGAACAGTTTAAAAATATGCTTTTCCCTATCCGGGTCCTCAAAAACGGATGATTAATGGTTCAAATTGTCTTCTTTTTTATTTTATTTAGTTTCATTTCATGATGAATACAGACATAGCCACACCTATTTTCGTTCCTCTCTTTATTCAGGGCTATAGCCGAAGTATGAAGCAAAATTCCTAAGATCTTCATATTCTAATTTAAAAATTCTTCACAGGTCCAATTCATAGCAAATTCATTCACAGGGGTTCATAGCAAAATTTAAGAAACTATTTTATTAAATTTTATGTCCAACCTAAAACAGAACCTGCCAGCTCAAAAAAAGTTGCCCTCTTATAAATTTATGTTTGCAATTGTTTTATACTTATGGTTATATTCAATGAAGAAAACGTTTGAAAATTGTCAATATTTTAAATGGAGAGGTCCAAGAGTTTAAGGCTCTAAGACTACTGCCCTACAGGAACGAAAAACACGAACAAATTCTAAAAAATTATTCACGTTACTTTTTAATCTTCCTAAGCTTATTTTTGGTCTTTATTTTTCCAGAAAGTATCATTGTTAGGAAGAGCGATCCAAAAACGACTTCAAAAACGACGAATCGATCTCAAGTAGAAGTTGCGATTGAATGAAGCTGATAACTTGCTCTCTCAAACAAAAGAATTTCACCTGGTAGACTAGACTTTTATGTACACTCCCGTTTTATTTTACTCAATTTTTGAGTAGAATTGTATTCTATCTCTTTATCACGGGAAATGTCCACTCAATTTTTCGTAAAAAGAAGTGGATCTAGTCAAAAAATTGAGTTGATCCACTTTTTGGCGCGAAATTGAGCCAACGGCACCGTCCACAGTATGTGCGAAAAGATAGTATACAGGTGTTCTCAAACATTGAGTAAAAAATGAAAACGAGGGTCTGTATCTTCTCCTAGCAGAGGTATCTGTTCAAAGTTTTCAACAATTTCCAAATTCCGGAAATCCTCCAATTGATGCAGCACAGCCTTTTCCACTATTCTCGCCATCATTAATTTTCTCAACCACCTCAATTTCCTGCAACTCTTCATCGGGCAGAGTGACGGAAATTGGAATATTCCAAGTTCCATTTCTTTTGCCGTTCGGAATATATTCGCTCAGGTATCCAAAATAACAAGTTTTGTTATTCAAGAGATATTTTGCTTACTTCTTGGGTATTTTGCTTCCAGATACTTTACACTCTTATTCTGAGCTAGTATTCGTGACGGTGCGGACTGCACGCGTTGTTAAGAGTGGTCGGGAACGGATTGGACGAAAATCACGGCGCTCTGTACGTAAAATGGCCGCAGAATCTGAATGTTTCGAGATCGTCAATGCAGTATACTGTGCATTGACGTCAACGATCGAATCTGCAACCATTTACGTGCAAACGCTGTGATAATCGACGCAACAACGCGTGCAGTGCTGGAAAGCGCAGCTCAGAATAAGTATAAACAGACTGCAAAATTGACAAACAAAATATCTCTTGAATAACAAAGGCTTGTTTTGAATGCCTGTTTGCGTCTGGTCATTCCGGTTGACGAAAATGGAACTTCTTTTGCCGTTCGGAATATATTCGCTCAGGTATCCAAAATAACAAGTTTTGTTATTCAAAGTGTTGCTTGTTATTCTTAGGTATTTTTGTAGATATTTTACCTCTTATTCTGAGCTAGTATTCGTGCAGTGCAGACTGCACGCGTTATTGAAATGGTCAGGGAACGGATTAGACGAAAATCACAGCGCTCTGTACGTAAAATGGCCGCAGATCTGAATGTTGAGACGTCAATGCACAGTATACTGTGCATTGGCGATCTCGAGGCGATCTGCGACCGATTTACAGGCTGTGATTTCGTTAATCCCTGACCGCTGGCAACGCGTGCGATCCACGCCGTAGTGCTGGCTCGGAATGGAAGATGAATATCTGAAGCCAGGCAAAACAACGAAGCGAAAGATATCTCTTGAGAATAACAAAATATTATTTTGAATGCCTGAAACGGGCTTCTTCTTCCGAACGGCAAAGAAAATGGAACTTGGAATATTCCCGGTGCAATCCATACATACATTGAAGAGATTACTGAAAATTAGTGGTGAAAGATTAATGATGGCGAAGACGAAGGCATGCAGTGGAGGAACTGGAATTTGAAATTGTTGAAAACTTTGAACGAATACCTCTGGAAGTACTAGACGACATTCATTTTATAAATGTTTAGAGACGGGTATATACTATCTCTTTCGCGCGCAACTAATGTTACTCAATTTCGTTAAAGGTGGATCGCTCGGTCCTTGACTAGACATCCCTTTTACGAGTGTCTTTACCGTGTGCGAAAGGATGGTATACAGTGTTCTCAAACATTGGAGGGGGGGGGGGTAAAATCGATCCTAGCAGAGGTATCTGTTTCAAAGTTTCAACAATTTCAGATTCCGAAATCCTCCAATTGATGCAGCACAGCCTTTTCCCTCTTCTCGCCGCATCTGACTAATTTTCTCAACCACCTCAATTTCCTGCAACTCTTCATCAGGCAGAGTGACAGAGTGGAATAATCATTTCTTTTGCAAGTTGGAATATATTCAGCCAGTGTCAAAATAACAAGTTTTGTTATTCAAAGAGATATTTTGCTTGTTATTCTTAAATTATTTTGCTTAGATATTTTACCTCTTATTCTGAGCTAGTATTCATTGCAGTGCAGT
>JASCZW010014483.1:0-22829 GCA_034211315.2 Aedes japonicus
CTCTGATCTTTCCTTCTCTGGAACACGAATTTCTGTATAAATCGAGAACTAATCAACTAAATTTGGCATATGTAGGTTTTTTAAGACCAAACACGTTTCAATGGTGGTTCCAGACCCATTCCCTCTCTGGATAGGGATACTCTTATACAATTGAAATGCAAATGTCTGCATAACTCACGAACTAATCAAGCAAATGGGACCAAATTTAGCATATGGAAGTTTTTGAAGGCAAAATGTGTGTCTATGGTGATTTGTGACGCCTCCCCTCTCAGGATGGGTGTTTACAAGTGAAACACAAATTTCTGCATAACTCGTGAACTAATCAAGCAAATGGAACCAAATTTTGCATAAGGAGGTTTTAGAAGGCATAAAATGTTTAAATGGTGATTAAAGACTCCTCCCCTATCTAAAGAGCCTCCCTCTCATACAAATGAAATAAAAATTCATTTTCACAATCAATCAAATAGAACCAGATTTGACATGTGGAGGTTTTTGGAGGCATGAAATATGTCTATGGTGGTTCAAGAACTCTCTCCCCTCATACAAATGAAAAACATATTTCTGCCGAACAACAACATAGGTAACAAAATATCCACCAGCAACCCAGGTGTTTGAAGAAAAGGAAAATATATAGAAGGAAATTTTTTTTTTTCAGATGAATATTTTGAATTTTTGATAATGGAATAACTCAAAAATATTTTAACAAGACTCATTCCGAAAAACGATCATAAACGCGCCAGGTATATTAAATTTTTCTTCATTTAGTTGCAAGCGTGACTATGTTCGCACCGGGTTTAGCAACAAGTAATGAACTGAAACAGTTTTTCAATGTGAATAAAATTCCACTTAAAAAAAAGCATACGTTTTACGAATAGGCCTATTTCATCTGTGACTTACAGACTTCTTCAGTGTCGAGTGCTCTTTGGTTTAGTTTCTAAGAACTAAAGAAATATTGAATACTTCTTCGAATGTTACAAAATGTAAGCAAATTGTTGTTCCGTAAAAATAATTGCAAATTGTGTAATAAGTGTTCTAAATGTTTAACATTAGCGACCACCAGGATCCTTTCTCGTACTGTCTGCATTTGTGTTAGATTGGAGAAGATTTTCTTTATATATAATATTAGTTATAATCTATTTTTTTTCAAGTTGAAAAATTTGTTTTTATTAAAATGGTGGAATATTGCTACTTTCATTTCTTTTTTTTTCAATTAATCAGAATTAAACTTGTCGTAAATACATTTTAATCCAGCAAAATGACGTTACCTTGTGACGCATCAACATTATTTTCTTCTTTTTAAGCATTTCAAGATTGATGCTTTCGCAACCCACTGATTGCTTGCTCTCAACTTAGTTTTCCACACGCACTCTCACAGTTATTAATTGGGAGCTTTCGATTCCAGGTACCATTTTTGCATTAGTATCGAACACAACCTTTATTGGAAGTGTCATTTAGAAGCATGTACAAATCCTAACATTTTTTGGGTCATAAATAGGCAAAACAGGTTTGAGTCGGTTCTCTTAACAAACACTAAATGTTACACACACCCATTTGAAAAAGTACTCGAGAGATCGTAGTTCGGATAAAGTAAGAATTTTATTCAGTAGCTAGTTCAATAAGAAGTACACAACATAGGCTTGCTTTATTTATATAAATTTAAGTCTTAAATTTCATCTGTGTGTACATCAAAAAATTTCATAGTGTTTTTCAACATTCTAAAACCTTCTTGGTAAACGAATGTGTCCTTGATCGAGTGCTACCTTTCAAATAGCCCTCCGCAAAATTTCCGCTACTGCTGTTCAATTTTTCACAGCCTGCTGTACACTATCGGAACTATGAACACATTCTTTTCATATTTTATGATCTAGAAAAAATACTGTCCACTGCAGCGCCCCATGTTGATCAGAAAATGTTTCATCCTAAAAATCATCATTCTAAAATCATTAAAATGAATAAATTCTTCAGAAACAACGAAGATTGGACGGTAAAAACATACAACTTCGACAGTTCATATCAAATATTTGATCTGGAAATCTTCAAGGTAATTTTTGAAAAACGTGTGGTTCAAATCTCTGTCCAGGATCTATTATCTCTTTTTCAGACGGATAGACTTTTCGATTTCGATTCACAGAATTTTTGATTCTGCCTTTAACACGAAATCGCAGGTAGAACTAACGAATCTTTTTGTCGTTTTCTACATCGAAACTGATTTGCCAAATAAGCTTCGTATTCAATGCTACACGCAAAACGTTCAAACGAACGCAGCATTTGTTTACGCAGAAAAAACACTCGCATAAAAAAATAATGAACTTTAACAGATGCGTAAAATTTCCCCTCGTTCAATTGCATGCCAAAGCAGGCGGGAAATACGAAATTGTTTGCAGTCTTTCATTTTACAGACCTGATTCAAACGATTTGTGGCAGAAACTAAAACGATTTGTGGCAGAAATTAAAAAATATCCCATGAATTTATATCTAATCTAGCATTGCATATGCATTAGATTACGCAAATTACATGTTTTCTTTGAAAACTGTGTTTATGTTTCGTAGGCAGTGATGGTAAATGTACATTTTTCACAATAATGCCAGATGCAAAATAATGCCTGATGGCCAGCACCTTAGCAATCGTTTTTAGGTAAAGCCTGTCCACGTTAAATTTCGGACACTTTACTTTCAGTGCAGATTTTGAATTATTTCAAGGGTCGCAGAAACGTTTCATTTATATGGCAGCTGAAACTTTTCACTTTATGTCGTGGTACAACATGTTGTCATTTTTGTTACATTCAGTAAAATGGCATCGAATCAAGTGGAAGTGCGCAAACGCATTCTGTTCGAACGACAGCAAAATTTATCGGTTCGCGATCCTGCCAAGAAACTAAAACTACCGAAAAGTACCGTGAATCGGAAGGTTGGAAGTGGAACAAATCGAAAAGCATGTTCCCGACAAATGGAGAAGAAGATGTTAGCCAGTATTGAGTTGAGAAAAACATTGAGAGAAATCAGCAAATGACTGAATTTTATGTGATAATAGATGTACATTAAATCAAATGGCTGTCTGCTAAAGGAAGGTCCATTAATTATGTTACGCAGTAAGGAGGGAGGAGCGGTTTGAGAAAACGTGACGATCCATACCAAAAAATTTGAAAGTCCATACAAAAAACGTTGCAATGGAGGGGGGGAGGGGTGTAGAAGTCATTTTTGCGTGACGTAATTAATGGACGTTCCCTAAATATAAATACAATACGATGCGAAGTAATGTATTATGATGTAATATCATATCAAGAGTTGAAAAATAGGTCATATGGATGTAATTTTAAGGATTGACTCACAAATTTACCCAAACGCGAACTGAACTATAAATGCTTGCCTCATTTGTGACGGCCAACTATCAATGTAGAAGTTTTCAACAGCCCACAGTCTACCATTAGCCAGCATTGAAAACGGACGCCGCAGCATATTTCTATTTTCCTTCCATGATAACTTCAGTCACAGAAGTGACTGAAGAATAATTTTATTCTCACTTTAAAACATATAATAGTTCCAAATAAAAGTTTGTCTTTGTGAATTTTTATCACAAATTTATCTAAAAACATAAACAAAAAATAAAAAGGTATCTTAAGTGCACTGCTATTATATCAAAGGAGTTTCTCTTACAGGATGCTGGAAAAATACTTTTTTTTTTGAACACAGGTTTTCAGCTTTTTCTACGTGTAAAATTCAAAAAAGACATAAATTTATGTCTCACTAGCCGCTTCGTTTTGAATGTATCTAAAAAGACTTATTTTTACTTGACATTTTCTAATTGTGTACGTACAAAAATTGAAGCTGAGGCAAGGTCTGAAGGCATTCAAAACGAAAAAGGTGCCCAGCCGTGATGACAAGCAAAATTTTACTGCGAAAATTCGTGATCAGGAGTTTTACACCAATTTTTTGCTTACATTTTCTTGTATCAAAATGGACGACAAAACATACGTACTTGCAACGTACTTTAAACAGCTTTCGTATCTAGATTTTTATGCCGCCATTCGAAGGAACGCCGTTTCCAAGAAGGTGTTCAAGTTCCTGAAGAAATATTTGATTTGGCAAGCCATATGTAGTTGTAGTCGAAAATTTTAGAGGTTTCGTCCCTACTGGCACTGTCAATAAGGATGTGTACGAGAAAGAATGTCTAAAAATGCGAAGGCTACCCGAGCATAAGACCACAACATATGAATACCTAATTTTGATCTTGATAATTGGCCTTGGTATTCAACAGCTCAGATTAAGAGGTCCTAAACAAAATACCAAAGAATTGCAAGCCGGCCTAAATACCAAAGAATTGCAAACCGACCTAAACAAAATACCAAAGAATTGCAAGCAAAATATCTCTCGAATTACAAAACTTATTATTTTGGATACCTGGAAATACCTGAGAGGTACTATTTCGGTATTGTCTTACCTCAATTTGGTATTCGCATAACATTGTGGGAACAGTTTTATGGTATTATCCTCTGGTATTTTACCTCTTAATCTGAGCTCACAAATACCAATGCCAGTTGTCCTGCTCGAGTACCGTTTATCAAAAGCCACGACTCTCTAGCTCTGTTTTGGTTTGATTTGGCCTCTTGTCACTATGCGAAATCCGCTTTGGAATGGTATAAGATACAAGAGGTCAAATACGTACCAAAATGTCCTGAACTTCACCCAATATAGAAGTACTGGGCTCTAGTTTAGCGGAAACTCTTCGAAACTTAGAAGAATGCTAATTTTACCAATAATTTCAAGAGAAGATGGAGAATCGTCCCAGCGGGCGTATCTGAGGATACTGTACGGAACATGATGGTGGGTATACTATGGTTGGTTGATTCCTTTGGTTGGCCTAGTTTTGAACGCGTTTAAAGCAAATAGAATGCCAACAAAGAGGGATGTGCTTCAAGTTTATTATAATTACTTGAAGCATCATGTCCAGAGTGCATAAAAAAGTGGCTAAAATGGATGTTAAGTTAAAAACAAAAAGACGAGTTAATTTCCGGAACATTGCACCATGTGCCATATCAAACTATCGAGAAATTTAGTAATCCTAAAACGAAGCATTCCCGTGACATGGTATCTATGGAACGTTTCTTGTCATAATAAGGGCCATAAATTGTCATGAACAAATAATTCAAACCCCATCCAGATAAAGGCACCAAAATCTGACTTTTTACTAAGACATGTAAATATGCAATCAATATTAAATGAATTAGTTTGTAAAAGATAAACTATGTTCTTAAAGCAAAACATCTACGGATGCCAAAGCAAAGCGGAAACTGTTTGAAAACAGTCTTTCCGATCCTTGTGCTGTACCATGCAGGAAAAGTTGCGTTGAGATCATGAAAGTTTGTAAATCGATGTGAAATCTATTAATCTGGATACGTCCAATGAATTCAAATAAAAAATTCAATGAAAATTGGAGCATCCGAAAAATCTTAACCGTTATGGATTATCCAGAGCTTTGGACATTAACGGGCCCTTGGAGAGATAGAATTATCGCGTTTTGTAACGACCAACTGTTCGTTAAAAAATAAGCCAAGAGAAACGAGTAAAGATAAAGTTCCCGTCAGAACTACAAAGATCAGCGACGACCATTTGACCCTTTCGGACTTTGTTACAGAGGATTCAAGAAAGGTATTTAACATCTTCACCGAATTTTAATGGAAATTAGAACGACTTAGAACAAATAAGTGCTTGAAAATTATTGAAAATGATAGTCGTTGTAATTCTTTCAACAGCACAGCAGTTAGTTGAGACCCTAACTATTGTGCATGCTTGTTTCCGACCTCAACAACTCAACCACCAAAGATTCCGAGCAACACAGGTATCCTACAAGTTGTGGAATACGACCGAAACATTAGGGCTCAGTGGTAGATCTGATCCATCGTAACGCACCAGGAAGAGTTGATCTACCAGCGTTAAGGGTCTGCTGCCCTTTCTCCGGTCCCACAAAGGGGACATTTTGTTTTGGGCGGATCTGGCAAAATTCCATGACGCGAAACTAGTGATGGAGTGGTACGAAGCCATCAATGTTGTTTTTGTGCCAAAGGAGGCAAATCCGCCAAACTCACCAGAGCTTCGCCCAATAGAAAAATTCTGGACGATCATGAAGGCAAGCTCCAGAAAACAGAGAAGGTTTTCAAAAACGACAAGGATTTGAAGAACGAGTGGATGAATGTGTGTAACAAAGATGGCGCAAGTGTTACACAGTATCGTGTTCGATGGAAACTTCCATTTTTTTGAACCCAAGCAAAACAAGTACGTCAGTACTTCGAAACAGTAGCTGAGAGAATAAATTATAACTACAACCAGGGTTGCCACATAATTTTTCGTTCCCATCTTTAATTTTTGCCGAAAAAATCTTTTTTATCTGTATTTAACAGCAAAAATCTTGGTAAAAATCTTTACTTCACATTTTGTGCTCTGAAAAATGCAAACAGATCTGTATACGAGGGATTAATGTTCTCGGGGGAAATCGATCATTGCACTTAAGCCATTCTGACAGAGCACTAATCATATGTAAATAACATAAAAAGCATCGGAATGGAATGAACAATAAACCATTGTTATGATACATGTACATCATTTTGTTGAATTTTGAACTTAGTTGTGATGTTTATATTAGCTGGTTAACTCCTCCTTTCCCTCTTTGGCATCCATGATGTCCGTACTCAGGCGGTTCCGGATTTTGGACTTATTCAGATTGTATAACGAGATAAGTCACTTATCTTCTTCAAAAGAATACGGAATTAGTCAACAGTTCGCAATGAACTTTCTTAGCAAGTGATAAGCCATCTTCCCATCTGCTCGTTTGAAATACAGACGATCTGTCTACTGATTCTTCCACCTAGATGTCCTTACAGATGGTTACCGTCCTCAGCTCACGAAAATCATTTTTAAAGGCCTGTTCAAAGGATTTTGGATATTGTTCAAATATCGAGTTGAACTCCTTCAAAGGGCACAGCTTTTTGGGGTCAATGCTCGGCGCAGTAGTCAGAACTGGATCGTTGAGGTCAAAGCGCTTAATGATCAGTTTCATGTGGTTTACAAAGCACAGCAGATCGCTTAAAAAGCCTCCATCCTTTTATTATCGAGAGTTCCGGATCTAAGCATTTCTCCTGCAGCTACACCCATGTATATTTTTAACTTCTTACGAAGGTGTTTCTCGAAATCTGAAACCCCTAAATTCGTCAGATGCTTTAGGCAATAATCCTCACAAAAATTGGCAAGGAGCACCATCAGCGAGACTTCAGCTGATTACAGGATTGCATTTCCAGGAATTCCATAGCTTTTGACTGGAATATACGATTCGCTTTGTTGATAGGAGGCATCACTTATTTTAAGAAGTGGATAAGTGGCTGCGTCATTGGCTGATGACAAAAGTCAAACCGTTGTCTCATTTGGATTAGAACGTGAAAACCATCACGAGCTCTGAAAACCGTTCCATATTCCATTTTAAAACTGATTCCAAGGATACCCATCTGGTGGTAGATGGATGCAGAACTGTGTTATCTGGAATTTCTTGGGTCATTAAGCGCTGCAGAACAAGTAACTGCAGATACGTCGCATCATTTGTTCCAGGTACACTTGCAGATTTTTGAATTGCTCAAAGAGCCAAAAAATGGCAAGTATATTCGATAATTATCAAATCAGCTCAGTCACATTACCGCAGTCTTTTGAAGATCGGTCAGAGCCAAGATTATATTAAAGCTTACAAAAAATTACTTTCGAAATTAAAGCCTACAAAAATAACAATTAAAATCATAATTCTAACTTCCCAAAATTCCTCTGAATAAATGCATTAAAATACTTCCTAATTACAAGAATTGTATAAATCACTGCAAGAAATTCTGCAAAACTTGAAGACCAATCTCTTGCGGAACTTTGAAACAACCACTTCACCAGCGGAATATTTGAAAAAAATATTGAAGTAATAACTGGAGAACTATATGTAATAATCCTTGCAGCATCCTTCACAAAATTTAAAAAATTATTTTACAAAAAACCCATTCCAGAATTTTTAAAGATAAGAATTAAATATAGATAATAAATAAAGATATATAGATAAATTAAATTGTAGAATTCATGCACACAATTCTTCGTTGATTGCTCCAACATATAAGAACTTTTATCAAGAACTATTCCGAGAATAATCGTAAGATTTTGTGTAGTTCTTTCAGGTGTCCTCCAGGGATTCCTTTAAAATCATAAATCTTCCAAATATGTTATCACAAGAAAGTCAAAAAAACTGCTTATGCTATGCCAGAAGAAACTCCTGAAAGAATCCCAGGAAGAATACATACAACCGTCTGAAGAATACCTATAGAAACGCCAGAAGGAATATCTAAAGCAATGTCGGAGAATCTTTGAGAAATTCTATAAATTTTTCTTCAATAATTATCTCAAAACATTTATAAAGACATCATTTCGGGGCACACATACATATTGACTTTTAGATTGTGATCTGTCACGGTAGTGTCAGTGTCAATTGTTTTATTTTGCTTAGTGGGCCAAAAACAGCACACTGAAAAAAATGATAGATCCTAAATTGTACTCATATTTTGAATTTGAGGCTTTTGAGCGGACAAGCAATTGCAAAAAATCTTAAAAATCTTGGTTTTTCTCAAAAATCTTCAATCTTCACATACAGATATCTGTATGAAAAAAGTGTTAAAAATCTGTGTCAATCTAGATTAATCTTTGCATGTGGCAACCCTGCCTGCAACTCAAACCCGCGCACCGCTCTGCTTCTCTCTCTTTGTATAACAAACATACTTGCTTGTAGCTACTCTTTACTCTTTCCTCTCTTCCCCATGTTCTCTGAGCATTCAATCGGAAGCAATCTCTCGAATCTGAAGGCGATGTATCGTTCCATTGCCAGGCCTACTACTTAGCGTTTGGTTTGTCGATTTTATCGAATATCGACAACGAATATCAGCTCTAGCGTAATATATAACTTGGTTGTATTTATTTTCAATTAATACAATTGTTGGCTATGTTTATCCTTACAGCTCAGTTAGCTCATCACATCTCTACACACAGGTTTTGATGAGTACACACATAGAAATTATGAATTTCACACGAGATGTAATTCATGTTTGTTGAAAGTCGGGGAGCGTAAATAATGTTAAAAATTATGTCTCCTGAAACTGACACATACGCAACTCGACGGAAAATGTGTTTGATTGAATTTATTTTCTCATCGTTTTCAACTCATTCTTATGTGCTAAAGGACGCTTGCATGTGCCGGTTTCAGGGGACAGAAATTTACATGACATTTCGGTAGTGTTTAGTGTTAAGGCCAAGGTGCGGGCATTTAGTCTCAAAGAGGAGGTTGAAGAAATCAACTTTGTTAAACACAGCTTAAATGTGTTCATATATTCTCTGAGAGTTTGGAAAATATCCTACTTAAAATACATTTTTGGTGATCATATTCTTGGTTGGTCAGAATCGTTTTTCAGTTGATCAGAATCTAGTGACCAAAAGACGTGCACGGAAGTTGTACAATACGTGCTAATTATGAAGGATGCATCCACGCACGTATAGATGCATTTTGTGCAGCTTCCTGGACAAAACTGCCTTAAAGTCACTGATAGAGGTGATGTCCCTATGAAGTTCAAATTCGATTTTATCGATAATTGTTTAAGAAAGCTAAAGTATTGTTAGCTGTGGACAAAAAACTCACGTTTTAGTGATAAACAAGCTTATGGATTCCAAAAATGTACAAGCTTGAAGGTCTGAATAAACGCATTCTTCCGTACTGCAAAGCTTACAATGGACCCTTAAAGGGTGATACGGTCAAAATTTGGTCAAGGAAAACGCGTCTAAATCGGTGAAATCGTTTATTTAAAAAATCAAATTAAATTTCTTTTTCAAGTTCAATTAGTATAAAATTCAGGAAAAATATTCAGTTAGGCTTCCGCTTTTCCAAATCCGAATTGCCGGGCCTTACGCTTGACCCCGCCATCAGATTTTGTACAGCCACCTTGTCCACCTTCTTCGCCGCAGAAAGCCAGTTTGCCTTGAACTGCTGCTCGTCCCAGCAGTTTTTTTGTCTTCTTTAGGTTCCGCTTGACAATAGCCCAGTATTTCTCAATTGGGCGGAGCTCTGGCGTGTTGGGAGGGTTCTTGTCCTGGGAACCACCTGCACGTTGTTGGCGGCGTACCACTCCATGGCCTTTTTACCGTAATGGCAAGATGCCAAATCCGGCCAAAACAGTACGGAACAACCGTGTTTCTTCAGGAAAGGCAGCAGACGTTTATTCAAACACTCTTTCACGTAAATTTCTTGGCTGACAGTCCCGGAAGCTATGAAAATGCTGCTTTTCAAGCCACAGGTACAGATGGCTTGCCAAACCAGATATTTCTTTGCGAACTTTGACAGTTTCGTGTGCTTGAAAATATCTGCTACCTTTCCCTTCCTTGCCGTATAAAACTCCTGTCCCGGAAGCTGCTTGTAGTAGGCTTTGACGTAGGTTTCGTCGTCCATTACCACGCAGTCAAACTTCGTCAGCATCGTCGTGTACAGCCTTCGGGATCGCGCTTTGGCCGTCGTATTTTGTTTATCATCGCGATTTGGAGTCACTACCTTCTTGTAAGTCGATAGTCCGGCTCTGTTTTTTGGCTCGATGCACGGTTGTAGACGATACACCCAGCTTATTTGCGGTATCTCGGAGAGATAGGTTAGGGTTTCGCTTGAAACTACCGGCAACTCTCTTTGTCGTCTCAGCGGCTTCCGGTTTTCGATTTCCCCCGATCCAGACTTCCTGGCTGTCGACAAACGTTCCCCAAACACTTTAATTACATTTGTAACGGTTGATTTGGCAACTTTTAGCGATTTTGCCAACTTTGCGTGCGAGTAGCTCTGGATTTTCGCGATGCGCGAGCAAAATTTTGATACGCTGCTCTTCTTGCTTGGACGGCATTTTGACAACTGAAGAGTGGAATTCCAAAAATCAAAATAGGAGCAACATTCTACACACACACACCTTCAAAATGAGGGGTGTTGAGGTTTTTTAAATGCAAAATTGAAAGAAATACGTCAAGTTGATATTGACCAAATTTTGACCGTATCGCCCTTAATGTTTTGACTTGATTTTGCAAGCTGCCACTGAAGCGGAGAAGTACTGCAGTTATTTCGAGAGAACGGCTTGGATTTATCGAAATTCAGTATTGATAAACATAAGTTGAAGGAGAGTGGAAAGGTACTCGGGATGCAACAGAGATGAAGTGGTGGTGGAACAAAATGGCCGGTCGGGGTAGCCAGAGTGTCCAAATTATGATGAGTGGTATTGGAAGAAAAGATCCTTCCACGGGCCTAGATGTGCAACCCTGGCATAGGCCTGGCATAGGCCTGCAGAAGTGGCCTGCAATAAATGAACTTTATTTGAGTACTCATTTTTTGCCATATACATAGTTTAGAGAGAGATCAATTTTTTGTCGCCCAAATAATAAATGACTCAAACTTTAATTTGATTTAGATCACTGATAAATATGGTCTATTTTTAGGCCAATACAGTTTTGTACTCTAATAGGTTAGGAACATTTGAAAACACCACCTCAAACCCATAGATGAACGTCACATGCCGTCATATTCGTTCAGCAACATCAACTTTGTCACCTCCCGCTTGAATCCATTGAATCATCTAAAAATACTTTAAGGGGTAATTTATTTTAAAACTGTTGTTGCTGAAGCATCCTCTCAAACTAGAGAACCAAAACATTCACCACGGTCGTATCGTACGCGCAATAATTATAAAACTGACGCAAGCAGTGACACAATTGAAAGCATAATCCACCCAAAACAAAGTGACGACAAAGGAGAATAAAAGAAGTTAAAAACAAACCCACACAAACACACATCGTCACTGGGATTCAGCCGAACACAAACACACATTTTGCGATTGTTTTTTGCCTTCTGCACAGCCTTCCTCGACAATGGAATGAAAATAAAAACAACCTGCACAAATAAGCCTGCATCGCCTTTTTCCACGTTCAAATACATTTGGGTAGGGGAGAATGGTCCCGACATTTTAGGTAGCTTTAGTTTCACACAGGTTTTACCAAAACGACATGAGAGAAATCGCAAAATTATTGTCCCAATGATACGAATCAACTGGAAAGGGGGCGTTCCATCCCAGTGGGGGGCGTATTGTACCATCGTCCCCCTTACGTAGATGATAGCAACCGGCCGAACTCTGAACATTCTAAATGCGGCAGCAAGAGTTTCCGCAATCACGAGACAAACTTTGTCGTTTGTATCGTTCTGGCAGAATACGGTGTAAGAAAGAAAGAGCGAGAATCTGCACACTTTCCCCATGCGCTGATTCACGTGGTAGGTCCCTCGTTGCATATGCCGCCCGCTAGGTATTATGCGATTCTCACTTCCTCCACTCCTTGGCCTACCAGGCTGGCAGTGTTCCAATCGTGCAGTTTCTGAGTTGTTTTTCTTGAAGCAGCAAAAATCCGACAATTTCCCACAGATGCATAGCGGTTCTACGACATCCGACTTGAACGGATCTGTACGTCGTCGTCGTCGTCGTCGTTGCCACAATCCGCCGTTTGCGGTGTTTGCTCGAGTAGTGCACAAGTGGCTGCGATTTCCAAATATATCCACCAACGTCGATAATTCTAAAATAAGATCAACACGGTCGGAGCGGAGAACGCGGTGGGTGCATCGCGGGTAGGGAAACTAAGTACCTGAATTTGCAAGTCATTGTTTCCCGTGCCGGCCGCTCACCGTACACTGGAAACGTCGCAAATATTACACCCTCCAAGAGACCCGAAACGAATTTCCCGAAGGGTTGAAAGGCGTTTGGCTCTGCGAAGGACGACTTCAGCTGGAAGAAAAGAGCGAGTACGGAGACGCACGGTTGGAGGTGAGTTGGTGCTGACCTTCACCGTCAACTGGAGAGGTAAATCGTTCGAGCAGGCACATAAATAGGCGTCCTATCCTTGGTCGCCGGAGACGGAAGATAGCACAGTAGATTACGAGGATTTGCCAAGACGGTGGCGGTGGGCTCGTTTTTAAGTATTAACTTGCGGGGATGTACCTTTATCGCGTGGATTAGAGACTCAAGTTTAAGGCCCGGCATGGATGAAATTGTTTGTGACAGGAAAGGACAGGATCAAAGTGTATTCTTCTTCTTTCGTGTTAGAATAATAATAGTTGTACAATATTATCCAAGACTACCAAAACGTTGTGCACAACAGGTGGTAAATTACGCCCAATTTAATTGCACTATTAGTAGTACCGAGTAACACATCTTCATGATTTTATGTTGCGTAAGCTTCTATATAACCAAATCTAGTAATATAAACGTATTTGAAACCGTTTTAAAACATGTGTGTTGCTTGGGTAGAGAATACAGGGTAGGAAAAAGGTTGGAAGCTAGAATTGAAAAAAAAAAACAGCAAGGTACAGCCACATTGAATTGTTCGAAATGATGACGTGGGACTACGCAACTCAATGTAAGCCATTTGCATTGTAACAGTAGCTTTATCCGCTATAGATTGATATGATATGATATGTATTCAAACGTATTCAATGAATGTCCTGGAAGACAGATAATCTTGGGATATTCTATGTGGAACAAACAAACTTCACTTTGTACAGCCCATAAAGCTTCTGTTACATTTGTAGACCTTAAGTTTTGAAGGACAATGAGCTGAAACTAACAAAATTATGCTATGATGTCGGCTTAAGTAACATTGCCAAAACCATTTATTATGTTTTATGAAAGTTTTATGAAAGCCACTTAAAATCAATTTGGTTTTATTATGGCAGTACGAGGTGCCAATAGGTTTTAAATTTTAGTCAGGTTTATGAGACCCTACAGCTTTTTTACAACGTTCTTTGAACTTTGTTTCTAAAATTCCTTATACTCCTATCAAAGGTTTTATAAAGACTTTATGAACTCGTAAAATACTGTTTTAAAATGCCGTTTTAGGACTCATTCAAATTATCTGATTATGGTCAGTTGCAAATGCATTTTCAACCCATTTTGCCCCCACTAAATGCAATAAACGGCAAATTGGCATTTAAGAAAGTCACTAAATGAACAAATAGTTTTGTAGTAGCCATTACGAAGATAAATTGGCTTTCTGGCTAAACTGTAATATTTTCAATCGTCATATTGAAAAATAAAAATTGAAATATGGAAAATAAATCCAAATTCTAAATGTAATTCAAATGAACTGTCGTTCGGAGACCAATTTTGGCATTCTTTAGATAACCTTCATTAAATTCCATAAATTTTCAGGAAATTCACGATTGACTGATCGGATATATAAGTTATCAAACGATCCCCTGAGCTATACACTCAACTGACAACCACTTGGCACCCGATCCTCTGTTACAAGTTCATCGACATTGTCAACTCAGCATACCATAAAACCATAGTCAATCAGCCATGGTAACAATCGACCGCTTTATCAACAAAACACCACATCATCAAGTATCGTGCAACGACTTGATTATTGCAACATCAACACCACTGGTTGGAGAGCAACGACATCGTCGAACCATTGCCATCGTTCGACACGCATTCTACAGGATCAGCACTTTGCCTGGGCCGAAGTCCACCCATCGATCGGCCCATCGACGGCGAACCGGGATGTCAGCAGAAAACACCACAACCACGCGCCTCGTTAGGGAACTCAGCTTAGGTTTAATATTGGAAATAAAGTTCAGTCTTAATTTGTTAGTTAGTTCTGATCGGTTTATCTTTTTAAAAACGTATCCGCGATCCATCATCCTTTAATTACGCAGTCGTACGGAGTCGATTTCACTCCCAAGTTCAAAAAAGTGATAGTGCAACGGAAGATCCCCCCGAAAAGGGATGAAGTGAACTATAAGTGGTGAAAAACCAAAGAAAAGGAAAAATTGTTAGTTGGTTATCCAAATGCAGTGATTTGGAAAAAAATTACAACTCTTTTATTCGAGTTTAACTTCTGATGATAATTGAAAACCTAACGAAGATTTTTGTGACAAAAGATCTGAAGATTTTATGAAGCAAAGAAACACACACTCGCGAGTGATTAAAATCGAAAGCCAAATAATTAATTCGGAATTGTGAGACTTGAAGATTAAATGGAATCGAAAATTTCTGTAGTGCTTTGAAACCCGAACAAATTGAATAGATGTGTGTGATAGCAGATAGAAGAAACTGCAAGTCTAAAGACCCAACGAATAACAACCAAGAATAACGGTGTAAATTATCAAATTTCCGAGGCGAAACGGAACACAGCGACATCTGGAAAATCATCACCACCGTAGCGGGTCCACATCGAGTGCATTCTCCACGGCATCAGAGTAGAAATGCTGTTAATACTACTGTAAGTGATTTTAAAATTCTTTTCTACACTGTTCTATTGCGCTCGTGGAGCAACATAAATCATTACAAACATTTTTCTGTCATTCGTCAGTGTAGTGTAAATCTCACGCAATGCGTGAAACCAACATTCACAGCGGATTGCTATATTTGAACCAGAAAATGTTCACAACTGCTATGTAAATAAGCAATTTTCTTAGTTAGTAAGCAAGCCAGCCATATGACAGAGTGCATATCTGAACATATGTTTGGTGCAGAAAAAAATAAAATTCTTGACTGACCATCCACCGGCACAGTGCGAATCTCGTACCGAGTAGGAGACTGAGAGCGTAGCAGAGTGAATATCTGTTGAGCACGTAATCAGTACAGCAAGAATATCTGCATTTAGAATAAGAAAGTCTTTCGGAGAAACTAAGCCCCGCGTCTTTCTACGCGCGTATCTAATCACATAGCAGAGTGAATATCTGTTGCACGAGTGTGATTGGAGCAGTGCAAGTGCAATTGCTCCCCGAAAGCAAACCGACGGTACAGCAGAGAGAATATCTGCATTTAGATTAAGGACATTTTACTATTAATGTAAAGAAAAGCATAATTCAAGTTATAAAATAATAAAAGTTATAAAACCATTAGAATTTTCGAAACCATCATCAAAACATTTTAATAACCTTATTTTTCTTTCTCTTTGAATCAAAAGACCTCCCTTTTTCAATTTTTATGGACAGGTATAGTCCTTACAGCCTGAGAAACCGAGAAAATAATACAATGAATAATTCCCAAAACTCAAACCAGAACCCTATTCCACCACCACCTCCTCAACCAAACCCTCTTCCTCTACCCAACAGGAACATGAATCAAGAACAAGAACGAATAAACGAAACAGCCAGGTTATTAGACCAGGCGGATAAAGTAATGAAATCGTTGCAAACCCCGCAAGCAGTCCGGGAGCTGCAACCCTTCGATGGGAATCCGATAAAATTGCATAGTTTTCTACGATCCGTAGAAAATCTATTATCCTTCATCGAACCGCTTAAAAATACGCCGTTCGAAAAGATTTGGCTACAAGCTATTGGGGCGAAAATTATCAATGAGGCCGACCAAGTTCTCGAGACAAATGGAACCCCCTTAGAGTGGAATGCTATAAAGGAAAACCTTATAGCATACTACAACGATAAGCGCGACCCTGTCACGCTTACGAGGGAGCTGTTTCAAATACAGCAAACAACTTCCATTGAAAACTTTTTCGGACAGGTACAAAACTTGCTTTCGCTGCTAATAAACCACACAAACATTTCCACTAATGATGGAAATGTTAAGCAAGACAGAATATGCACGCACCAAGAAAATGCGTTGCAAGTATTCCTCGCTGGTTTAAAAGAACCAATCGGAGGAAATGTCCGAGCTAGACAGCCCAAAAATTTGAAAATAGCCTTCGACGCTGCTGTCGAAGAAAGGAATTTCCAGAGCCGAAATGGCTTAAACAGACCAAATTTACCGGCGCGTCCGCCCAAACCAATTACTTTTCAATTCCCTACAAATTCACCAAGACACATTCCACCAACATATTCTCTTCATAGACCAATGCCCTACTCCCAACCTCAGAGACCAAATTTTGTGCCGCGTTTTGTTCCTCATCATAATGATAATTTAGGTTCTCGACCACCTCCAAAAGCACTACCGGCACCAGAAGAGATGGATGTCGATAGATCCATTAGGTCCAAATTTGTAAACTATATGAACAGACCCCAGCAAAATCAAAGTAGTAATTCTCAAAGACAACCGTTTCCACAGAGAAATAGGGTTTACCCCAGCCGTTCCACCCAGAACAGCTAGAGTTACAGAATTACGTAACATGGAACAGAATTCATACCCACACACGACCAAGCACATTATGATGCTTCCTACTACGACTACCCGACAACAAGCTCTTACCATTACGATTATCATTCAACAGATTTCAATGACAACTACTACGAGGCGCAGTATCCCGAACAGCAAGATGAAAGCGATCAGGAGCCCTCTAATAATCAATATGAACCTGAAGACACCCAAAACCATGCTGAAAATTTAAATTTTCAACTGGAAACTCCGACTCAATATCCAAGGTAGAAAGTAAAAACTTCATTCCCTATATCAAAATTCCGACATGTCAAGGGTTTGAGCTTAAACTACTAGTGGATACCGGAGCGAATAAAAACTACCTTTGCCCACGGTTGGTGAAAAATTCACTTCCACTTACTACCCCCACAGCCGTGTCGAACATATCTGGAAAACATTTGATCGATAGATATGTAAATTTTAACCCATTTCCGGATCTAATAGATAAAACATTCGAATTTCATGTTTTTGATTTTCATCAATTCTTTCATGGCCTTATAGGTTACGAATTGCTACAAGAACTAGAAGCAAAAATTGATACAAACGACAATTCGTTGACCATTCTCGGAACAAAAATTTCGATGCATAGAAAATACCCTGAACCCTTCTCAAAAGAAATCTCGGGAGAATCTATATTCAACATAGAAATACCAGTGTCGGAAAAATTTGGTGATTTTCTTTTAGAAGAAGATTTTGAAGTTTCTCCAAATTTACATATTTGTGCAGGACTCTACCACGCTGAAAATCATAAAGCATTTGTTTCAGTAAAAAATGCAGCACCAACTTGCCAAACGCTTCTATTGAAATATCCGTTCGAAGTTGATCTCAACAATTTCGAATGTTCCCTGGCAGAAAATGAACTCAATTTCACTGAAGTTCAACCAGGCAGATATAAAAAGCTCATTGATCAACTGAGATTAAAACATTTGAACAGTGAAGAAAAAGAAAAAATACTTGCCTTGATTAATGAAAATCAAGAAGTATTTCATCTAGATGATGAACCTTTATCTGCTACTAATGCAGTTAAACACAAAATCGCAACAAGAGATGAAATACCAGTTTATCAGAAGAGTTACAGATACCCCCATTGTCACAAACAAGAAGTCTGTAAACAGATAGAGAAAATGTTAAAAGAAAATATAATCAGACCTTCCACCTCTCCATGGAACTCACCCATTTGGGTTGTTCCGAAGAAGATTGATGCCGCTGGTATTCAGAAATGGAGAATAGTTGTCGACTATAGAAAGCTAAACGCTAAAACTATAGACGATAGGTTCCCAATTCCAAATATTACAGATATCCTGGATAAACTAGGGAGAAGCAGATACTTTACTACCCTAGACTTAGCCTCAGGATTCCATCAGATTCTTATGGATGATACCGATATTCAGAAAACAGCGTTTTCTACAGAAAATGGACATTATGAATA
The DNA here is from genome assembly GCA_034211315.2 of Aedes japonicus. Taxonomy (NCBI): domain Eukaryota; kingdom Metazoa; phylum Arthropoda; class Insecta; order Diptera; family Culicidae; genus Aedes; species Aedes japonicus. Next base: position 18,649 of record JASCZW010014483.1, read on the forward strand.
TCTACGAATGCCCTTCGGGTTGAAAAACGCCCCAGCGACATTCCAAAGAACAATGAATGCTGTACTTATAGGTCTAGCTGGAGTTATCTGTCTAGTCTATATGGACGACATTATTGTCTTTAGTTACAGTCTTCAAGAACACTGTACAAATCTGCGAAAAGTATTTGCAGCCCTCAAGAAGGCTAATTTAAAAATACAACTCGACAAAAGCGAGTTTTTGAAAAAGGAAGTTTCCTTTCTCGGACATATAGTAAACGAAGAAGGAGTAAAACCAAATCCAGAGAAAATAAAAGTTATCCAAAGTTGGCCCATTCCCAAAACAGAAAAAGATATTAAGTCTTTCTTAGGAACACTGGGCTATTACAGAAAATTTATAAAAGATTTCAGTCTAATTACGAAACCTCTGACACAATGTCTTCGGAAAGAGGAAAAAGTCGTACACACCCCTGACTTTCTTAAATCGTTTAACAAATGCAAACAAATATTATCAAGTAGTGCTATCCTTATTCACCCGGACTTTGAGAGCACTTTTATTTTGACTACAGACGCATCCAAATATGCTATTGGAGCTGTTCTGTCCCAAGGCCAAATTGGAAGAGATAAACCTGTCGCTTTTGCCTCAAGAACATTGAGCAAAACAGAAGAAAATTACTCCACTATTGAAAAGGAGCTATTAGCAATTTATTGGGCTACTAAATATTTTCGACCGTATTTATTTGGCAACAAATTTATTCTATACACAGATCACAAACCACTCACTTGTGCCGTGAATCTGAAAGATCCCTCCGGGAAAATTGGAAGATGGATGATCGCACTTTTGGATTATTCGTACGATATAAGATATCGTGCCGGAAAGCAAAATGTTGTTGCTGATGGCCTTTCTAGAATTCCCCACGAATTAAATATCAACGAAGAAGGGAATAATTCTTCATCAGATGCAGCTACTCAACATTCAGCAGACACTGATGACTCGAATTCATTCTCATGCACGGAAAAACCAGTAAATGCTTTTTCCAATCAAATAATTCTTAAAATTGACCCAAATGAAAGTGAACGCACTGGAGAACAGGTTTTTCCTAAAGTTCTAAGGCACACTTTCACAAAAATTGCTTTTGGTATACCAACAATTTTGAGAATTCTTAAAGAATTCATCGACCCCAAGAGAGTAAATTGCATTTACTGCCCCGAAAATATTATCAACACAATTCAGATTGTGTATAAAATTTATTTTTCACGCGTCAAAACATTCAAAATAGTTATTTCTCAAAAGTTCTTGATTGATTTAAGAACAGAAGAGGAACAAAATGAAGTTGTTGACATGACCCACTCTAAGAGCCCATAGGGGTATTGAAGAAAACCTAATGGTTATTGAACAAAAATATTTCTTTCCAAAAATGAAGAAAGCAGTTCGTACATATGTCATTCTTTGTGAGATATGTAAAACTTCAAAATATGAAAGACATCCTTATAAAATGAGTCTGGCGAAAACTCCTATTCCAGAGAAACCACTAGACATAATTCATGTTGACATTTTTATATGTATGCCAAACTACTTCCTGTCTGCCGTAGACAAATTGTCGAAATTCGGTATTTTAATTCCAATCAAATCTCGATCTATTCCCGACGTGCGTTCTGGTTTAGTAAAGCTTTTCTCAACTTTTGGAAAACCTAAACTGATGGTTAGTGATAACGAACCAGCTCTAAGGTCTATTGAAGTACGTGGAATGTTGCAAGACCTACGAGTCGAGACATATTATACACCATCGAACAAAAGCGAAGTGAACGGGATCGTTGAACGCTTCCATTCAACAATTGCAGAGATGTTTCGATGTTGTAGATCAAAACACGAAGATCTGAGTAAAAAAGAGCTGTTTAGAATTTGCGTTGCTTTGTACAACGATACTATTCACTCAACAACAAAATTAAGGCCCAAAGAAATTTTCTATGGGATAAAAGAGGAGAAATCAGATCAATGGATATTGAAGAAATTTTAAGAACGAGGAATAAAATCTATGATGAAGCCATTATTTCCCTTTCAAAAACACAACAGCAGGTTCTTCGATATCACAACAAAGACACGGAACCGGATACACCCATGGAAACAGATGATTCCGTATACATCGCGCGCCAAGGCGTTAAGAGTAAGACGAAGGACAGATACAGGCGATATCAAATCGCAAGGGATAGCAGTAAGACCTTCCAGGACCAGACCGGAAGGAAAATTCATAAAACCAAAATAAGACGTCAGCGAAAGTGACGTTCGAAACAAAGAAATAAAACTTGTACTTAAGACTTCTTCTCTTCCAGATTCACCATAAGAGTAATGGCAGACATCACCATTACGGACCTTACGCGACACGAAGGGTTGATAGCATTTAGCGAAAGAGAGGCAAAAATTATCATTTCGCAACATTTCCATCTTCACATAGTGGACTTGGAAAAGTTCGGAAAGAGCTTCACGAATCTCGAATATACACTGCATCAGTTCGAGAGAAAAAACATGACAGAACCATATCATAAACTGTTAGACATTAGAATGAAAAGACTCACCGATAATTATAATCGGCTTAAACCATTACATAGACAAAAAAGAGGACTTTTAAACCCTCTCGGATCGTTGATTAAATCATTGACCGGAAACCTAGACGATAACGATTTGCAATTAATTCAACAGACTATTGCCGATTCTAACACAAAAGCCAACATGCTAATAGACGAAAATAATCGTCAAATCAAAATCAATGAACATTTTGAAATAAAAATTAACGAACTCATAAAGCATGTAAACGAGCATCAAATTGAAATACTTAGGAAAATCTCAAAAATAAATGATGACGATAACATTCAAAATGAAAGTTACTTAAGAGGAGTAGTACACGATTTAATATTCAATATAGAATTATTAAATAGTCAACTAAAGGACATTTTTGAAGTAGTCCAACTTTCAAGGCTTGGAATTTTATCCAAAGCAATATTAAATACTAAGGAAACACAATTTATGTTGGAAAAATTAAAAGAACAGAATATCTCAATAAGTAACTTTGATCAAATATATGAATTTTTAGGAATAGAGACCCACCATGAAAATTCAAAAATCATATTCATTGTAAAAATTCCGATATTCTTGCCAGGAGAATACAAATATGTTAAATTTGAAACCATTCCGAAGGAAAACAAAATTATATCAACATCTCTCAATATTGCCATTGTCAGTAAAGTACTAACGTTTGCAACAGAAAATCCATGTATAATTATTGAACAATACAGAGTTTGTAAAAGACAGGAGCTTATCAACATAACAGGCGATGGTTGTATACACAACGCACTTCATGAAGACGACGCATCCTGCCCTTATGCAAAACAACGAGACACCATGGACGTAAGACTAGTGAACAGCCATACACTAGTACTAAGGAATGCTATTCAACCGGTGCTTTTGAGCTCTAACTGCAATATAAAATCTCGAATTATAACAGGAACACTACTCATTAAATACCCTAATTGCTCCATCGTCATAAACGGAGTCAAATACGAAGACGAACAAACAACGCAGGATCACGAGGTTATAGCCCTTCCAACAATAGGAATAGAATTCAAAGCAACAACAATCTTCAATAAACCAGATCTAGAACAGATCGATTCACTTCACGTCGAAAATCGGAGACACATCGAAAAATTGCAAAAGGATCACATCATACTACAATACACAACAACAGGATTCCTCACTGCATTCGCTATTACGATTATAGGACTGATAATCTGGAGCATGCGAAGGAACATCAACTCTCCGGAACAGGTAAAACTTCAGGATAATACCAAAGACATGCCATCTTCCCTCTCCACAGATCAAAGCCACGAAAACCTCGGTCTGCAGAGTGAAACCTCATCCTCATCCGCATATACAGAAACACGACTAGACAACAAGAAACACTCAATCTTCCGATTCTGACGTGCAATTTGGGTTCATCATTCATGAGTCACTTCATATCATTGAACATCGTTACGGAACCATGGATCCAAGCGAGACGTTTCGTCAACAACAAAACCTCTTACGTCTTCTTCAAGATTCGAGACGAATCTTCCATAGGGGAGAGCAGTTATCAAACGATCCCTGAGCTATACCTAACGACAACCACTTAGCACCCGAACCTCAGTTACAAGTTCATCGACATTGTCAACTC
>JASCZW010014484.1:0-22821 GCA_034211315.2 Aedes japonicus
TGAACATAATTTCTTTCTAAACTTCTGACGAGGAAAATTTCAGCAATACTTTGGAAAAATATCTCTAGAATTTGAAAATCTTCTAAAGTTGTTAGAAGATTCTTCCTGAACTTCTGGTGGTTGTTTTCTGAACTTCGAATGTTCTCCTCTGAACTTCAGAGTATTCTCTCTGACTTTTGAAGTTTGTTCCTGAACTTCAGAAATTCCTCGTAGTTCAAACGAGAAAGTTCCCCCTATATTTCTGGATGGTTTGTTCTTGATTTTATCAAAAGTATCTACCTGAACTTCGAGAAGTTCTCATTCTGAAATGCTGGAATCTTCGATGCGGAACTTTAGAAAAAATCTCTAGCACTTCTGAGTAGTTCCAACTAAACTTTTGGTCTCTTCGGAACTTCTGTGAAGTCTTCTTTTGAACTTTTGAGGAGTTCTTGAAAAATTAATTCTTGATACTACTGGTAGTGTCATCTCTGATAAGTTTCATCCTAAAATTCGGGGAAGTTTGTTTCCTGAGGTTATTCTTTCCAAACTTCTGATTGGTTCCATCCTGAACTGCGAGGAATTGAAACTTTGGGAAAACTGTCTCCAAAATGTCTAGGAAAATTCCCTTAAATTTGTTCTTGAAGTTTCTTCCTGGACCTCTGAAAAGTCCTTTTCCGAACTTTTGGGAAATGTTCTCCAGAATTTAGGGAAGTTTGATCTGGAACTATTGGGAAATTCGTGCTCAAATTAGAAGGAAGCACCCTCAACGCTCCTGGAAAGTTTCATTCTGTTCTCTGTAAAGAATTTTGAGAAATCCTTGTTCTGAAATTTAGAAATGTTCTCTGAGCTTTGGAAAAGCTGCCTAGCACTTCTGGGAAGTTCCAACTATCCTTTTGAGAAGTTTTTTTTCCGGATTTGCTGGGAAGATATTTCCTGAACTTTAGAGAAGTTCTCTCCTCAACTTCTATGACGAATCGTCCTGAGGAATTATTTCCTGATTTTTTGAGAAATTTTAGGTAGTGGCCTTCCTGGTTAGTGCCCATCTGAAATTTGGGGAGGTTTTTTCCTGAACTTTTGGAAAATTCAATCTTGAATTTCTGGCCAGTACTCCAATACCTCTGAAAAGTTCCAAACTTCAATGAAGTCCTCTCCCCTAAACTTCTTCCTGAAGCTCTGATAAGATCTCACCTGATTCTTGGGGAAGTTCTGTCCTGAAATTCTGGTAAGTATGATCTTGATTTTCGGTAATGTTTGGTCCCTAATTCTTGAAGGTGCTTCTTGCTTGAACTGCTTGCTCCCAATACTTTTGTGAATTTTCTAATTGACCATCGGTGAAGTTTTTTTTTTTTGAAGAAGTCTTCTCCGGCATTTCTAGAAATTGTTTTCCCGATGCTCTGGGAAGTCTACTTCTAAACTTTCCAGGTTGTGCCGTAAACTCTGGGTCTTTTATTTCTATGATTTAAGGAATCTAGGACTAATTCACGGGTATATTTCTAAATCCCTAGTGCAAATGTATTGAAATGATGCGTTTAGTAGTACTTTGGAAAAAATAGAGTTTTAATATTTATTTCAATAGCTCAATTTTTTTACTAATGTTCTGTCCCTGAATGGCAACCGACTGAGCTTTTAAGTAAATGTTAGGATCACAGAAGTAATAGTGTTAAAACGAGAAAATAAAGTTTAGTTTTTGTTATTCCGACCAAAGGCGTATATGTGGTCCAAATAACTCGAGCTCCTACTCAATATCCTACCATATTTTTTCAACATAAGTTGGCTGAGTTGGCATGCCCATATTAATTTTAATCGGATTAGACATGTTTGAAAATTGGATATATCTATCTTATCATTACTCAACCCCAGGAGTGGACAACAATTTCTGCAAGAACCAAAAATGCGACGAGAAAGTGTCACGTAAACAATACGTAGTTATACCAATACAAAATAGAAATCAATTCGACTAAAATTTTGGTTTAAATGTGGGCCAATAAAGCTGATGAACTAATTCAACAAAACCTTCGAGTTGAAATAAAACTTCATGCTCTATCGAATTGAATATCGTGTTTTATTGTTCTAAACAAAATATTTTCCTAAGCCAACTAAACGCATTTGGTGAAATAATAAACATTAATGAACTAATAAAGCAAAACCATTTATTTGTATTAATACTTCATGCTTCAAAGATATTTTTTCTTAGCCTTATGACATGGACATGGGCCACATCATGTCAACCCGAGTCGGAGGGTCAGTTATCTGAAAAGAGAATAACTCATTGATAATCTGTTTTAAAAATTATAGTTGAGTGTGTTTAACTTACATTATAGAAAAGCAGAGGCAAATATAAATTTGCGCTCATAAAAGTATTTATTTTTTAAACAATAAATTTACCACTTTAGTTTAAATTAATGTGATTGTTATTACCTTAAATAACTTATTGGTTTGATTTGAATGAAATTTTGAATTGATTTGGAACTTTTTTATGAATTGAAACTTCTTTACTTTTCCGTTTCAGTAAACGGAATTTAACATGGGTTTGGTATAGAAAAAGAAATTTCTTTCGAACACGATACCGACCTTTTCCAGTAGGCACACGACCACACCCAGCCGTCGAGAGTAGTAACATTGTGAACAAAAATTATGTTTTTTCACGGAATGATAGCTTGGGTATTCTTCAAAATAAATTTTACACTACATAGGTAATATGAATTGCCGTTAATTGCTGATATATATTATTTAAAAAATTGGCTTACGTCACAAACTACTCCATACCGAACTTTTGTCGCATTCGTCGCTTTGTCAGTTTGGCGTAAGCAACATGACAGGTGATAGCATGTCGAAGCTGGCTTGACGTATGCGACATATTATTTCGCTACACGACGTAACGCACCCGGCAAATGTAACGTGATAACATTCCGAACGACTTATAATGTGGTCGTATTTTCCCTAGCTGAAGTTTAAAGCCGTAAAATTGAATTTATTGAATAAATCGATTTGGAATTCAACTGAATCGAAATATTTATTGATGTTAAGCTAAACATTTACTTAACTTTGTTGGTTCCACATATTTGCTTTAAATATTATGGTTTGGTTGAAAAATAGGAATTGATAGCAATACATTACTAATGAGCTATTCAAATAGCTTAATGGACATAAATAAATCCAGATTTAGCTGTCAAGTGATCAAGTCAAGCTGTCAAGTGATAACACGAAAAACTGAAACTCAATAAACTTGTGCATATTCATTTGCATATTTTTGATTTATGGCCAGATTTTTACTAAAGTTACCCCTCAGTGCGACGTAACGTTAGTGTGATTGGGAAAAGGATAATCCCGGAGAAACTATAACATGACGACCCTTTTTTGTAGCTATCATCATCCGTCGTTGTCCTACAGTTGCTTGCTTATGGCTATTGCCGTTGTTCGTTTTTACGACGATGTTTACAGCAACACTTAGGCAAATTGATTCCCCTCTGTCTGTCAAGGTTTCACCAATGTTTGCAAATGTTGAGTTGGGTATCCTACTGCTGTTGGTTTGCGTAATATTTCTCATCCTGGTGTTCGAGATGCTCCAATCTACATGAGGAAACATCGCACCCTTGGTACGTGGTCCGACGATTACCCGTTCATTGGATGCGCTTTCCCGAAAAGTCAATGTTGACAATGTTGACAACTGTCGCAAAACTGACAGAGATTTGAAATCTGTCAGCGGTACGAAAGATCCAAGATACCGAGTGTCTAGCAATCAGTCCTAGAATCTCAAATAAGAAGAAACAACTGGGTTTAGCCGTTGAGTAGTGTTCTATATAAATCCTAGAATATTGATTAATAACTCAGGTAACAGAAACTATAAATGCAACGAAATTTATTTCACTCAGTGTATCTGCTCTATGACCTAGCAGCTTGGAAGCTCGTACCGTAGTCGGAACAAAACTCCAACGCAAATCATATCTCTTTTATTGACCAGATCAACCCAAAAAAATCAAAGAGAAACTGGACAAAACAGTTAAAATAGTAGGTGATTATAACAAACCCAGATCCACTACTTGCAATAATTGTGACACATGTTATTCAAGTATACACAAATCTGGACTCTATCAAACAAAACAACGATACTGAATTTTAAATATATTGTACGTCTACAAGGAACAATAAGATACATAAAGTATCATTTGAAAAAGACCACACATGCTGAAAAATACATTAAATATCATCAAATTACTTCAAAAATGTTCCAAACTGTGTTCACATAAGCCTCGTTTTCTCGATACCAATTGTTGATTCCAAAGCAAAACAAATTCAAATCACTGCCAACTACAACCTCGCACTCCCAGTAGGCCAACTCATTTGACGAAAAACAAAACCAAGCAAACCACCCCCAAGCCTACTGCGATACTAAGTGTATGAATCCAATGACCATGAGCATGATTAACCATCGGAGGGTGCCTTCATCGAATGTACGAACAACTCGCCAGCGATTGCCATCAGACTGGCTGCAATTCCTGCCAAGTACACCATCCAAACAAGCGCCAGCTCACGCATACTGATTGCCTTCCTAACGGTATCCCTATCGAACTCTTCAAATTCCGTTTTCTCAAATGCCTTGTAGAGTGCTCCCTCTTCAAAAAACACCGCTGCCTGAAAGTTAAAAACATCTAACATCCCCGGATCGGCAATGACCCAAGCCAAACTGGGAGATTTCTGAAGTTTCACCTTCGACCACCGATAGTTAACCTCGGCGACCATGCGACTGAAATGATCTATGACAATGTCAATTAACCGTGGATCAAACAAATAGCAGCACATATGTATCACTTGATGCGGTAAGAAAACGATTTCTGCCATGCTTTGAGGTCGAACATTCATTGTAATGACGGAAGAGGAAATCCCCATGTAGTTCATTATCATCCCAAAGGCAAGTCTCGTTCACCAGCTCAACCGTATCTAGCTCAGGATAAAATCGTGTAGTCAGAAGGAATGAGATCACCAACAACATCGTGTCGACATCAGCACTACATTCGATAGCTAGAATAGACCAACGACCAAATGATCCAGAACACCCTGTTTTGGCCCGATTTGGCCATCTTGCCACCGCTCAACAGTGACGAAGAAATGGTACGAGGAAAATAATGTCATTGTGGTAGCTCGTGACATTGATCGTCCAAACAGTGCTGAGCTTCGACCGGGTGAGAAGTCTTGGGCTATAATGAAGGCTGATTGTTGGAAAATCGGAGGAGAGTCAAAATAGGTTCAAGACTTCAAGCAGAAGTGGTTTACTACTTGGCACACTTTTAAAGTTTCTGCTTTCTTACTTCCTCCGGAACATCAAACTTATGCTGGGTCGTGAAGAACAGTAGCCCCGGAAGCAGTCGGAAGTCCGCCTTGACGTAAGTCTCATCAACAATCTGGGTGCATCAGGGTGTACAGTTTCCGGGCCCGTGACTTTCTCACCGTGTTTTGCCGTTCATCACGATTTGGAGTCTTCTGCCTTTTTTACGTATGCAGTCCCTCCCGTTACTTGGTTCTCTGAGCAAAAGACTCGGACAGATTCAACAATTTGGCCACATCCCTGACCGAAGCATCGGGATTCCGCTAAAACGCCTTCACGACACGCTTGTGATCCTGATTACTAATAGAACATCCTTTCTGACCGCATTTTTCCTTCCGTTTGATGCTCAGAGTTTCATAGAAACGTTTAATCACACGACTCACCGTTGACTGTACGATTCCGAGTTGTTTTCCGATGTCCCGATGAGAGAGTTGAGGATTTTCCAGGTGCTCGCGCAGAATCAATTCTCGACGTTGCTTTTCGGGTGACGCCATTTTTTCCAATTTTTGAAAAACTAACAGCGATAAAAAAACAACAACAAAAACACTCTTAACTACTTCTACCCAACTTTTCAGGAAAAAATTACCACACACCTGCACACAGTTCTTGACCCTTGTACTTTGAAAATAATTGAAGCAATACATCAAATCAGTATAATGTGGCAGCTGATTAAGGAATGGAGCATAATATTCCGTTCACACTACAACTTATATTAGGGAAGGTCCATTAATTATGCCACGCAGTAAGGGGGGAGGGGGAGTTTGGGAAAACGTGACGATCCATACAAAAAAAATTGAAGGTCTATACAAAAAACGGGGGGGTGGTAATAAAAAGTTTTTTTTTGCGTGACGTAATTAATGGACGTTCCCTTACGTGATATAGACTATCTTGATATTAGCATCTGTACATCTAGTTTTCACTGGAAATAATGTGCATGGCATTTGAAATCAAGATACTCCATATCATGTAATGTATGTTGCAATGTGAACGGGTTTTAATGCTATACGCTAAAATTACTCTCTCTTATCTCTCCGAGACAAAAGAGACAACAAGAGACAGTTAGTTGCAGAGACCAAAATTTTCGCCTACTTGGGAAGGGAAACGTTCTTTTTCACCCGCTGGGAGAAACAGGTGAGTATGTGAGAAGCGAGAGACTATTATACGCTCACAGCAGTTTTCGCGAGAAAATCAACGGCGATTTGATATTTTCGGACCGTAAGTAGCTGATAAATCGTTTCTTTTTCAGTGAATTCTAGATGCCGATAATTATTTTTTACTTACTTTTTGACACCTGAAAATGCACCAGTCTTCATGCTTGTTTTATTTTGACATTATAATTCGATAAAAAGCCAATTTTTATTTATGTTGTGAGCAAACTGGGCTTTATTTTCGGTTGTTGATCCTCGTATACGATAAAGGTAGCATATTTTCAGTGAAAACTGTAAATTTCATGAGAATGAGAAAATATTTTCGTTGAATTTTGGAAAGAGATATTTTCGCATATGCAAGAGAGAGGATAATGAATTATCGGTGAAAAAGGACAGATGAAAATGTGAACCGGTTCGATAATCATCGAAAACCAGCTTCAGAGAGAGCATGGTTTTCATCCAGCTGAGTGAAAATTTCGATCTCTGGTTAGTTGTGTTGGTTTCACATTGGTTGCGTTTTCTCTTCAATTTTTACCAGATCAAGAGAGCGAGTGCAAGGCACCAAAAAAGTTAGTTTATGATGTCAACAATTGGGTATTTTCATTTATACGTGAATGACATGACATTTGATAGTTGACATGGTCCCATTTGCTATACATTCAGTAGATGAGTTTGGTTATATCTGGTTGTGATTACGCTGTCAAACACTGAAGTTACAGTACAGAGTGGGACAAAGCAGAAAATACATAAAGAGACCTGAGAAGATGTCAACTTGCTTAGGAAAACTTTCCAAAAGATAAACAAAACCTGGTATCTAATCTGTTCTCTGATTGTGGACTGTATTTTGCGACAAATGTCAGTGCAGATTGTCACCGCAAAAGCATCCACAAGGCAGATATTGCGTTTAAGAAAATAAGGCAACTCAATATGCTGCAGCAATGCCATGAAAAAAAATCTTTGTGAGATCGATGTGACTGGAGCTACGGAAGTTTTATGGAAAGAAACGCGTTTCATCGAAATCGTTGGACTTGACATCTATGAAAGTTCTGGTGGGATCTTCCGCTGATGGACTTTAATACCAGGTTCAAGCAGCCATGTTTTGAAAATCTTTAGTATTTGTATAATTGATTGTATTTTTTTTTGCTGTTTTTACGAAAAAAATTAACAACAGAATTATCTGATTGTTTGAGTTTTATTTGATAATTCGTTCTTCAAACATATTTTAGAACATTATCCAAAAATTCACTAAATGAGCATGAGCATGATTGACCGCCCACGGATGCTACTCCGTTATTGACAGATCAGTATTTACACAAAGAACCAACAGATGACGATTAGGATCAACATACATCCTCAATGAGTAAAAACTGGTGGACCAATTTGAAGCAATACCGGCGCCAACCGTGCCTAAATGCTGGTCAAGTAGGGAATGGGAAGGAACGTGTTTACGTGACACTCACTTTGAAGGAAGCCGAGAAATCTTCGGCACTTCCACGAGAAATCATTGGGATGTTGGATAGTTGGGAGAAGGTTAACAGCAGGGGTCGTTCTGGTTAGCGATGTGCTGTGACTGGAAAGAGACAAGAATAACAAAAAGCAAAACAAAATAAACAAAATAAAACAGGATATTAGAAATTCCTCTTCCAAATTTGGTAGCAATAAACGACTTGTTGTCTGAAAAGAAACAAAAATAAGAACAAAAATATAAGTATAATCCTTGTAGTCCCCCGGAAGTTAGAAGAGCTCAGCCATTTCTCTGGAAAGATATCAAGAGCTACTGATGCGGGCCGTCGATGGTTGACTTTAACTATTTGTTGGACACTATTGGCTGAAATGAGCATTAGGGAAGGTCCATTAATTATATCACGCAGTAGAGGGGGATGAGGGTTTTGGGAAAACGTGACAATCTATACAAAAACAAATTGAAGGTCCATACAAAAAACGTGAAAAAGGAGGTGGGGGGAGAGGGGTTATGAAAAGTCACTTTTTGCGTGACATAATTAATGAACGTTCCCTTAAATGAGAATATTTCATTGAATGAAGGACCACAATACTCAGTTGTTCCTCAAGCTGAAGCCCATCTGATGACCTCAGCCGGCTGTTTCAACTAACAGCGACTCAAATTTTGAAATGCTACTGATCCATAATGTTACTGGGTGTTACTGTTACTAGGTGACTGTAAACCCTTAATTTTTAGTGAGTTGTTTGAAGACTAGTTATTGGTTTGATCTATAAACAAATCATCTGAAAGCTCACTTCTCTCCATCTCCTCCGCTCAGCCACCCTCAATTTATGCCTCCCTAAGCAGTCCCTCCGCATCATGTAATAATCTAACTATAAATTCACACTCCATCAAATCATCGATTTCAAATCACGAAAGCTTTAACTCTCACGGCCCAACATGCTAGTGGGCGGAACGTTACAACATGGAAGAATTGGATTTCACGCTAATACACCATTATGACATATTTACAAGCTCAAGCTGCATGCTAGTTTGTGATATGAAAAGTGTTCAGATTCATGAACAAAAAGTTTGGGCACCGATGCAACACGGCATCCGAAGTTTGGATTTGGACTCGAAGCTGTACAAGGAAGAATACCTCAAAAACCGCGAACTAACTTTCATTAAAGTCCATAAAGGTCCCGTGAAGTTTTGTCCAGATTTGGCGAGTTGCCACTTCACTCGATAAAAACGTAGATTTCATCGATAAAAACATAAATCCACCCAACTGACCGCAGTTCCGGCCCATCGAGAGAAGCTTAAGAAAAGTGGAAAAACGGCTCGAGACGTGACTCAGATGGCCCAAATGTAGAGCAAATTTTCATTATAAAAGAAGAGAAATGATTTTTATTGATATTTTTTCCTTAAAGTACAGTAAATTACCTTTACTTTGATGTATTAAACTAAATTGTACGTCAATCCGTTACCGAGATACATATGATTTTATTATTCCTTTAATGTACCATAAGAAAACAACTAGTTAAGTAAATTGAAAGACAACTGGGACTATTGATTCGAGGAAAATGCGGACTTGGAATATTTGGGATATGTTATTTGAATTCTTGGGAAAACTTTGGAGGTAAATTCTGCTAGGTTGCGAAAACAGCTAGTGGGGCAAATACATCGGGAATTCTTGGCAGACTTTACGTTTGATACCATCCATTAAGTTCTGCACTGTGTCCTCAGTCATCTCTCTGGAAGCATTTGCTTTACTATACTTTAATTGTTATGTTATATATTCTCCATTAGCTCCACAGCAAAAAACATTCATGTGCACTCTAGGTGCCTCATGGTGATGAGCGAACATCTCCTTCTACATCATACTCGTTACTCCACGCACGGAGAATATAAAACATAACAATTAAAGAATGTCAAAACCATAACTATACTGGTGGGGATCAGTATCGCATCGCTTCACGGTGTTTCTCTCCGAGGTCTCTACGTTAGAGGCGACGAGAAAAACTTGAGTGATCTTAGTCGTTGCGAATCAAAACAAACCCAAAAAAGGAAGGAGTTCCTCTCCCATGTGCGCATCAAAAACAGAGTTCACACAATAAATCGCTAGAATAACTATCACAAGCCATTAGTGGTACATGAGCGCTTTCCATACGTCAATTTTTGCCTGTTGAAGTGGTGGACTTGTCCGTGCCTCTACCTACCCAACACACAGTGGGATGTTAGGCAAAAGATGACGTCCATGGTTCTAGTACCACTGGACTCCTGCCTTTTTGCTCAATTTTTCAAACATCTGTTAGATCTCCAACCTGCCGCACACTGACGGAACTTTCAATACTTTGTCTTCATATCTATCATTCTAGCAAAAAACATTAATGTGTTCTCTTGGTTGTTATCGTTGGTTATCTTTATTTGAGAGACTTTCAGCCGATATGTGCACTCTTGGTGCTTCATGACGATGAGTGAACATCTTCTTCTACATCATCGCAGTGAAGTTTGACAGCTGTGGCCATTTGGCCGTATGCTGGTTTGTATGGCAGCCAATAGGTTTTATGAAGGTTCTCATGTGGTCATAACATCTTTCACTAGAACATTTTCAAAAACTGTATGGTCTTATAAAGGTTTTAATCATTTGTTTTCACAACCGTCTATAGAGTGGGCCCACATGTACAAATTTCGGCTTAAAAGAAGTATAGAGGAAGTTTTGGTAGACAAATCAGTTTTGAATGCAGTTTTATCAAAAAGCCGGGAGAAGTGCTATAAGGCTGGCATAAAACTAAAATTGTTGCTAGAGAAAGTGGAATTTCGGAATGTTCAATGAATATTCATCGTTGAATATCAATTGAAAATGACAGTGAAAAGGACACTTGCTATGTACCAGTTAGGGCTATGTACTGTTAAACAAAGTTGTATAATAAGTCAAGAGCTACAATTTAATCAAACATCTCCTACTTCTTCTTCTTATTTCTGTATTAAAATGACTTTAAAAAAAGGCTGGTTGACCATCCTGAATTAACGTTTCTAGATAGAGATCGAGTTTCAGTAGCATGAAAAACAAAAATGCAACCAAACTCATAAATTGGCACTGAAAGATGTAGGTAATAAGGTTATTTCATTGCATAGAAAAGGCTCAATAATCAGAACAATTTGAATAATGTCGGTACAGTTTTGCCATTTTTTGGATTTCATTAGTGATTTTCTTTGGAATGCCAATTGCTTTTGAACGTCATTACATACTTTATAAACTCGTAAATCTCATGAACGTTTCACGATATTTTCTGTAGAAATTGTATTTTATATAACCAATAGTGCAGAAAGTTGGAACGGGATCTGTCCAATCCATATATTACCAAAAACTTTTCTTAATTTCACTAATTAACGATGCTGCCTTATATTAAAAAGATTTGCTCAAATTTTGTGTATTAAAACTCCAAAAACATGCAAAGCCTGTCTCTACAGACGAAATCATTCAACTGCCCAATGAAAAATCCTACGCCCAATAAATAATCCCATTCAAGCAACATTTGAAGTTGCAGTTAGGAGGCAAAAAAAATGAAGCTTAGTAAGTGTAAACTACAAATCGCTTTTCCTCATCTGCTGGATGTTATTCCTTTATCAGTCCAGGGAACCAGTCGTGCTGAAGGGGAACTAGTGGATTCATCAGTTTTCTCTTCGTACTGCCTGCATCTACTACAAACAGGGTTTCAGGTTGGCATCCTCGATAGAATGTAATTTCACAGCTACCTGCCCGGCTCGGAAAAGGGAGCAGAGGTGTTTCAATGGTTGTTTGCTTGTTGGGTTTTTGCCTCCATTTCCGCATTCGCAGCTCACCTGGAAAATGGCACAATAAGACCCCAACACTCGCATATCCATTTTCACTCCCATACAACCATCATTGATCGTCTCGCTTTCTCGGTGATGCAACAACGGTTCGGTTCGGTTCGGTTCCGTTAGGTGTGCATTTCGGTTCCAACACCTAACCTCAATTTTTATTCAAGCTGTTTTTGTTCCTCTCATCTCATTCCCCGCGTTGCAGCTGGCTGCTTCGTTCGTTAGAATTTTTGATTGAGTTCTCCCGGTGGTGGTTCAACGACGGGAGTCGCATCCCGAGGACACACAACAAACGATCGATGAGGGAACTGCTGCAGAAGATTACCGCCGTCAATGGGATCCGACAGCTGCCGTTTGACGAGCGCTCGCTGGAGTAAGTCCTGGCGAACCGCAAAGTGGAAACCGATTATGGGATGACGGTCCTCTTCAGGCGAAATATACTATCCTCGGCGTGATGTGCCGGCACAAGGGGTTTCTAGTTTGTTTTTTTATTGTGGGTATCTCTCGGTTTGATTTTGTGTTGAATGGAGCGCGGTGTCTTATTTTGTGTCATATTTGTGTTTCAAAGTTGTTTGTGCGATGGAGTTTGTTTTGTAGTTTTTTTTTCTCTGGAAATCAATAGCTTGCGGGGACTATTTCCATCTATAGGGCTGGCTACCCGTGGAGGTGTTGAGAATAATGTATTTAGGAAACTTATGATTACTTAATATTGAATTACTAGCACATGTATGAAGTATCTGTTCGTGTATGTAAACTAGAATGTACACTGAAAATTTATTTTCATAGGTTAGCTCTCACTCGTTTCGTAAACATGGATTTTGTACATAGATCAAATGTCTCGTAAACTGTATGAAACATTCATATGGCTTGACATCTAACATTACACAATTTCTGTACAATGCACAAAATGAATTACGTGAAGACCAGCCAATCGCTGCTTCTCTTCGAGCGTACTCATAAGTGTTGGTGTTCCTGCTGGGATGGAGGGAATCATTAAATTAGTTCAAGATAGAAATGAAAGCGCTGTCGAGAATGAGAACCTCATGCACAACAATCAAGTTACTTCTCCAGAGTCAACATGGTTTAGTGAGATCAACCACAGACTCGTTAAGAGCTCTTTCTTAAATTATAGGATGGAAACCCATGTCAGAAACATTGATAATTCTAGGGGTTTTTTCATTAGGGCGAATCTGCAATTGAGAGACACTCTTTTTGGTTACTTTCTCTTTCATTCATATTCCATTCAGCGTTACGTTTTTCATTCAACTATTTGTAGAGTGTGGTAGCCAGCACTGTCGTGTTTCTATCTGTTCGAAAAAATCCTCAAAAGATTTGTAATGGCGCTGTAATAAATGAAAGAGAGCGAGAGAGGAGAGAGCCTCTCATTGTTAGATTCGCCCTTCTGAAAAAAAAAATCCTAGAATTGTGTATTATACCCACCCCTCATGCTTAGTGCTTTTGACAGTTGGACGTGTGGCATTAAATACGAAGATAGCTTCTTAAAATGTACCAATCAGTTTCGTTGCAGAAAACAACGAATAGATTTGTTAGTTCTATCTTCGATTTCGTAATATAAACGAAAATTAATTTTCAACGTAGCTGTAAATAAATCTAGACCTAACGTAGGCCTCGTGTTAGTTGGTGTTAGTTGGTTGCTTTTCTAATTGTTTAAGTGATAAAATTTGTCAGAAGTAGATAATTTCCCATTTACATGAAAGGCTCTAGGAGTGGACAGTAATATATTGCTTGAACGAATAGAAATAAAAGAGAAAGAGAAAGTATTGATAGTTCCGTATAGCGTAACGGCAGGCTTTGAAATTGGAAGATATAAGTTGAAAACAAGCGGAAGGCATTTGAACGGTAGTATTGTTTGAGTGTTAATTCAAGAGTCACGAAATATGTTTAGATTTTGAACGTTGATATTTGTCATTTCACAATCGATTTTCTTCGATCGAGCCTGTACAAATAATTGATTCATAATAATAAAAAAAACAATCGATTTTCGAAAGTTTTGCACCTATCGATTGGGACATTCTTTACGCGTCAATTCCAATATAAAGAACTATTGATTTTAATTGAAAAAAACATTGAAAATAACGCAAATATAACGTGATGTCTTATAATTTCGTTTACCAGAGTAAATTTAATAGATGCGCAATACTTCCACTTTTGATTTATCCATCTCATCCCATAATATGATTTCCCTGTTGTTCTGACAGGTACACGAAGCGATCACCTTCCCATTGTTATTTCTTTACTTCAAGCTACTCCTGTCCCCACTTGGCAACCTAGATAGAAGTGCGCGCTGATAAACTGGTCCGGCTACCAGAACGAGGTGCTCGACAGCTCACTTCAAATTATGTTCAAACTCCCCGGAGGAATTTGTCAATGTCCTTTTCAACAGTGCCAAACACCACATCCCTCGAACCGGTGGTAGTCGTGGAAAAAAGTCTGTTTCGTAGTGGACCCCGGTATTAGCCTACGTTGCACAAAAAAACTTCCAGCTCTCCAAAAAACGTGATCGTGAATACTCCGTAACTCAACGAGAGTTCAAAGCAGCTAGAAACACGGTTAGGGAAATAATTCATCGGGCCAAACAGGACAGCTGGGAGAAATTCCATTCTGTCATCAACCCTGAAAGTAGCTCATAGGACCTTTGGAAAAAGCTAAATCTTTTATGGGGTTATAAAAATCGCCTTTCCATTAAAGTAAGTATGTACTTCAATATCATCGATGAAACACCATCACGAACAACACTTTCCACAATTACAAATCCTAAGCCAGAAAAAAATGTGGTTGAACCGGCAGATGAAAAAGGCTGCATGATATCCCCAAAAAATCTCAGCTCCTCCACATAAAGGGTGTCCCACTTTAAATTGCATCACGGAAAAAAAACGCTGTACGAAATAACCCATTGGGTATTTTTTTTCTTGAAAATTAGGGTAGAAGTAGTTGAGAGTGTTTTATTTGTTGTAGTATTTTTATCGCTGTCATTTTTACGGAAATTGGAAATAAGGGCGTCACTCGAAAAGCAACGCCACGAATTGATTTTGCGCAAGCACCTGAGAAATCCTCAACTCTCTCATCTGGACATCGGAAAACAACTCGGAATCATGCAGTCAACGGTGAGTCGTGTGATTAAACGTTACTACGAAACTCTGAGCATCGAACGGAAGGAGAAATGCGGTCAGAACGAATGTTCTATTAGTAATCAGGATCACAAGCGTGTCGTGAAAGCGTTTAAGCGGAATCCCAATGCTTCGGTCAGGGATGTGGCTAAAAAGGTGAATCTGCACAATTCTTTCGTTCAGAGAGCCAAGGACCGAGAGGGACTGCTCGTACGAACGGCAAAATACAAGATACTGACGAAGCCTCATTGTCTCCTCATGGATGTAGCTACCGAGGCTACTGTTCTTCCAAGTTTTCCAAGAAATACTTGATATGGCAAGCGATTTGCTCGTGTGCTGAACAGAGTGCGCTGTTCGTGACTACCGGGTCTGTAAACGGGGAGATCTACCTCAAGAAGTATCTACAGAAGCATCTGCTACCACTGTTAAAGCAACACAAGGGCCCTACAATCTTCTGGCTGGATCTAGCTTCACTCCATTATTCAAAAGTTGTCCTGGAGTGGTACGAAACCAACGAGGTCACTTTCGTACCCAAGAACATCAACCCCTCCAACGCATCAGAAGGATGGCCCATTTAAAAATACTGGACTATATGAAATAGGCACTACAGAAGCATCGCAAGGAGGTCAAATCTGAGGAAGACATGAAGAAAAGTGGGTTTCCGTACAGAAGAAGCAGCAGCCAGTTATTTTACAGAACCTAATGAGTTAAGTTAAGCGTAAGGTGCGATTGTACGGTTATGGTATTGAATTTGGATAGGATATTCCAAAAGCTTACTTATGGGGTAAATTTTATTTTCTAAACGTTCAAAAAGGATCGGTCAAGTAGGTAATTTTCTACAGTTTTTTTTCCATGATACAATTTGATGTGGAACTCTCAGCAAAAAATATTCTTTTGAGTTGTGTTGATTAAATTATCGGAACCTACCTTAAACCAAACCATCATTAAAACAACCCACAATCTTATAATCCTTTTGGCATCACCCTGAAGAGGTTTGAAAAAGTATTGTCAAACGTTTCCGGTTGATAAAGACATTTGAGGCCAGAATGCCTTCTGTCCATTGGTCGTCTATCATTTAGATATTCAATGGTTTGTTCTTACCTAAGTTGTTCTACGATGCAGGTCTTTTCAGCAGGAGTAGCGACGTTGTTAAAAAGAAACTTCGCCCGATATACAATAAGACTTTTCGTAAAGCCGGTGAAGTGGTCAATTTCCGTATAATCATTTCGTTGCCATCTGCGTGTGACTTAAGCTGCTCGGTGGGTAAGCCAAAAAGGTCGTAAAGATGTCCCATCGGAAGTAAAAGCAGAACATTCTTTCAGCTTCCTAACTAACCTTGATTTCCCTCCAATAGCTACTTTACTCCAAGGAATAAACCTTTACACATATGGTTCTGTACTTGGTGATAAGATGGGTTACGGTATCATCTAAAACTCCTACAATACAAGTTCTGCTCTCCCCCCTTCATGTTCTATTTCAAGTGCTAAAGAATATATCCTTATGAAATCTTGCAGTGTACATCCTCCCCACTCTCAATTTTCTACTGTTGTCTTATGTGACTTGGCCGGTTTTCGTAAAGCAATGGATTTCTACTCCCAAGAACACCCTAGCGACCAAAAGTTCGAATTTTACCTGAGATGAAAACTTAGAAGTTCACACCTAGTTGAAATTCAGTTCGATGAAACTTTGTGACTAAATAATAAGCCACTTCAAATACAGGTAGAACTTACTTGTCTTTAAAGTGTTATTTACATTTAAAGCATGTTGAAAGTTCATGAAAAGTTTATTGTTGCTATTTAACTCAACCATCAAGTTCATATGTTATTAGTTAAGAACTTGCTTTGAACTTCGAAAAATCTCAAACACAAAGTTCAATCAAAGTTTTAACCGTGCTTTAATCAGCATAAATGTTCAACATAGATGAACTATTTTCCTACTTTTTGAAGTTCACGTAAAGATGTAAGTAGTACTTTAAAAAATAAACATAGAGATTGTTTACATTTGCAGAGTGATCTAGTGTGGTGCTCCAAATTTGACAAGATACAAAAGCAAAAAAAAAAATTAAAACACTTTCTCTTCATATCTCTTATTCTAGCAAAACATTACTGTCCACTCTTGGTGCCTCATGGTGATGAGCGAACATCTTCTTCTACATCAAGATTTTTTTATATCAAGACGAATTCTTAAAAATTCTTTCTGAAATTTAGAAAAACTATCACTCAATAGTTTTTATATACTTTCTTCATAAAAAATCGAAAATCGGTCGAATGGTAATAAAGTTATAATTCTTTGAACAATTTATATATATGATCTAAAATTTTGTTTATTGGACCATCCTTTATAAAAAATGAAACACCCTAATGACAAATGAAAATTTCGAAAGAATTTCGAAAAGGAACAAACCTACTTTATATTGCAAAATTCTGAGACCCATTCATCTTTTTGGTTTCGAATTGCTGGAGTATCATTCACGAATGTTCCGGAACTTTTCGGAATACCATGACTTAAAGCCATGCGTTGTTCTCCACATCGTTTTGTTTATTATATTTTATGTACAAATGGTTTTAAAAAGAATCGAAATGCTTCAGGACGAGACTAACATATTTACCATTTTATCGGATGTTTCAGATACTCCAGGAGGCCATAAAATGGCCATATCTCGAAAGTGTGGCCTAATACGACAATCCGTGGAATAAAATTACTTGATATCATAGGAAATTCCAGCTTTAGACTTTATTCCGCCTTTTGTATGGAAAGGTATCACTGTGCGGCGGGGCAGTCATGGACATCCAGCAAATGCGGGCAAAATGAAAGAAGTTCGTTGATTCCGTGTTTTTCCAATGTGCGAGCACGGAGGCAAGAGGAAGGTTCAAGAAAGACCAGATCTTTCGGTACGTACTGTGGCTAGAAAAATAAAAATGTCGCTAACTTTCGTGCATACTAACAATAGTTACAATAACCGGCAAGGTATCAAGTCGTTCAAGGGGAAAACTGTACCGAACCGTAATCATAAACAGAATGTGACGGCTGAAACCCGGGCTCGCAAGTTGTATCGCGAATATAGGGCG
Source organism: Aedes japonicus (assembly GCA_034211315.2). Taxonomy (NCBI): domain Eukaryota; kingdom Metazoa; phylum Arthropoda; class Insecta; order Diptera; family Culicidae; genus Aedes; species Aedes japonicus. Next base: position 17,934 of record JASCZW010014484.1, read on the forward strand.
AAGTTTTCTTGCGTGATAATGAACGATGAAACTTATGTGCTGGAAGACTTTAAGCAGCTTCCCGAATTGTCTTATTATACTGTCATGCAATGGAATGGCGTAGAGAAGCATTTTAAGACGAAGAAAAAGGCCAAGTTACCCAAGAAATATTTGGTTTGGCAGGCAATATGCAGCTGTGGTCGAGCAAGCCAAAGCTTCATCACTATCGGAACGGTAAACAAGGAAATATACCGTAAAGAATGCCTAAAGAAGCGATTGTTATCATTCCTATGCAGCCAGCCATAACGCTCGCTTGCGTAACTGGCCTGATTTGGCATCTTGTCACTACGCCAAAGAGGTTTTGGAATGGTATAAAGCGAATGGAGTCCATGTTGTTCCAAAAGAGGCGAATCCACCTTACTGCCCGGAGTAGCGACCTATCGAGCGGTATTGGGCTCTCGTGAAGAGAGAACTGACTCAATATAAACAACAAGCTACAACTATATGAAAAATTTAGAAAATCTTTGACAAAAACAGCAGTTGCAGAGAAGTTTGCACAGACCCTAATTGCTGCAGTAAACTAAAGCTATGTCCATTTAGAATTCGGAATAATAAACTCAGCTGTATCTCTGTAACGGATTGACGTTAAAATAAGTTTAAGACATCTAAAGAAATGTAATTTACTGTTCTTTAAAGGATAAAATATTAATACAAATAATTTCTCTTTTTTTTTTATTCTTTATTATGGTGACTTTTAGTCTACTGGGCTAGTTCGTCACCGCAAACTCTTTGTTTTTTTTTTTTTTTTTAAATCGCCTTTCTTCTTTATTCCTCCCATCCTGCACACATCAGGAGTCAACTTCCTTGGCACTTTGTTCCACATTTTGGTCATTTGAGTCGCGTTCCAAGCTGGATTTCAACTTTTCTTAAGCTTCCGCTTCATTATTGCCCATAATCTCTTGATGGGCAGGAATTGCGGACAGTTGAGAGGATTTATGTTTTTATCGATGAAATCTACGTTATTATCGCGGTACCACTATATGACTTCCCGACTGTAGAGGCAACTCGCCAAATCTGGCCAAAACTTCACGGGACCTTTATGGGCTCTAATGAAAGGTAGTACACGGTTTTTGAGGCATTCTTCCTTGTACAGCTTCGAGTCTATCGTCTTATTCGTCACGGACACTTTGGTCTTTGCTCCGCTGCAGCATATTCCTTACCCAATCATCAGTTTTATTTGGAAAATTTGTCCATAAAAGCAAACTTAAACTTCGCAGAAACATCCCCCGTGCCGTTGCCATGTAGAATTTTTGGCCAGGAAGCTGTCCGAAAACCATTTTGACGTAGGTTTCATCGTCGATGAGCAGGCATCCTTGGTACTTCGTCAAAACCTGCTGGTACAATTTCCGAGCTCGAGTTTTGGTGACGAAACTTTGCTTCAACGTTCTGTTTGGTTGCTTGCTGGCTCGGTAAGAACGATATCCTGCTCGCAAGCGAATGCTTTGAACGCTCCTGCGAGCAGCAACGTATTTTTGTGCGATTTCATTATCTGATAGCAGTGCTGTAAATAGTCATTTTGACCCAATGCTCTAAATTTGCCAACAACTCGTTCCAAAAGCATCAATGAATATCATTTGAACATAACATTTTCTTTATACCAGTTAGGGCAATACACTGTTAGACAAAGTTGTAGGATTCGTAAAGATCTTCAAATTTGTTCATGAATTCTGCTGATGAACATAATTATTGGTAAATTTATCCAATTGCACGAAATAAAATTTTACAGCACTGTCTGATAGTCCAAGGTTTGCCTCTGACGGTTCTCAACACCTTCTTGGTTCAGCTTTGCGGTCATATGTTCCGCTTCGACGCTTATCTTGAGGCACTCGATCCACGCTCGTTTGCTCCCTGAAACGATTCAGCACATCATACACGGTTGGTTTGGCTATTTTCAACGTTTTTGCGACTTCTATTGCCGATCACGTTGGATTATCAACCCACGTTGATTTTTTTCTCTCCTTTCGCCTTCCATCTGGAATAACTTTTGACTCACTGCACGAAACACCGTTTATACCACAAAAAGTGAGCGCATAGGTAAACAAACCGCTGTCAAAATCTTACAGCGATCACTTTCCGTGCCGCAGCAACACAATAAGTGATTCCGGATTCTAACTGGACAGAACTTTAATATTTTTTGTTGTTTCTTCATGCAGCCTAATGAAGTAACTGTAATTAATCTTAGGATGACTAATAATGCACAATTAAATGAATAAAAAATGCATCTTGGATTGGACTGCAAATTTGTTTTATTCCAAATTTATTCTGTCCAGATTTTGTCGCGAACAAACCTTACTGCAATGGATTTTTTTAAACTATTCAATCGTGAATTACATGTCTTTTTGTGCGTACCAATTTACTTTTTGTCTGCCTATATCATTTGTTAGATATTAAAACTCATCTGACAATAACAGAGTAGCAACTTCGGGTGGTAATTCGTGCTCATGATCATGCTCACATCATTAGTTTCTGGATTTGTATGGGTTTAAATGAAGATTCAATAATCACCCTTTCTTTTGACATTTATCTCCAAAAATTGAAATACTAGAAGCGCTTATCGCAATTAAATGATTCTTAAAATGTTGACAACACTCATTTGGGGTATATTCAAAATAACATTTCTATTTGACAGCATTCCGTTTTAATTTCCGAACTATTCCTAGGTTCAAAATCACGGTCTGTTAATTTCGTTAAGCCAAAATGTAGGCAAACTAAATTATGTTCACCCGCTGTTAAAGCACCTAAATGCTCCCAACCGATAGATCGCGCAGTGATGAGTAAATACTGAACCTTTCTAATTACGTAATGTGGATGAGGTTTTGTGGGTTGACTCGTTGACATGTTCCTGTTTTTTTTCTGCGCTATCATATTGCTACCCGCCGATTTTTTTTTGTCTTTTTCGTTCTGATTCATCGTGAATCCCACGTGCTTACGCACATGTTTGTTACCCAACACACCCCATTCAGTTCAGAGGATTGGTTTGTCGGGCGATGGTGAATCTTGATAGATGCGCAACATGTAGCATGTGGTGCATCTGTCGCGTATCTCCGTTTCTGGACGGCTTGGATGTCGTTTTCAATTACTTATGTTAATATTTTACGCCTGGATTGCGTTGATTAGAGTCGAGTGGATTAGATGAACCGTGGGTCTGGGCTGAAAAAGTGATGTGATAAGGGTGGGCTAAAAAATCATGCTTTATTTATAGTCGAGTGCAATGCAATTTGTCAACATGTTTGCAGTGAAGCGAATACAAACGGCACCAGCGCAGGCAGAAGGTAGTGGAAACAACACATGAATGGCTCTCGAATGATTTGGTGCGCGATTGAGGCATCGGTTTGAGTGAATTAAATATTTAACTCTAAGCCGTGGATTTGTGCAAAGCTCAGTGGATGACCAGTTGGTGTCGCGCCAGGCATTGGATCTTCGTTTGACGTGTGTTAAAGGATACAAAAGCTTCAAAATCAAAGGAGTAAACACCTGGCCAGACAGAGTTCGCAAGCGTTATCTGCTTTGCTCAGATGGAGGATGAATCGTTCTTAATTCACGAGTCGAGTGGCAGATTATCCTGATCGTCTACTGCATGGCCTACCGCAGAAAGAAGCACTCGGATACGGTGAACTTTCGAGATCTGTAGGCACTCGCTCCGTCTCGTTTGCACACTGGATTAAGCCATCACGCTTTGTTCTCTGCAGTTGTCGTCAGACAATGTCCCAGTAAACACCAGATCATGTCCATGTGCTTGTATGTGCGAGACTTCGAGTGCCACTTCTGACAAACGAGACAGGCGCATCCCGCTCTCTGCCACACGCAATCACAGGCACGTGCCTGAGGATAAAGGCATCTAACATACACTTCCCTGTATAGTCATGCTTCATGGTCTGTCGTTCGGGAGTGTGGTAAGCCCATCAATTGTGTAAGCATGTTTGCTACCTACATACATACGTATCTCGGTCTGGCAGTGAATCCTGGCATCATTCCCGGCACTTCGGCTCAGTGACAGTTTTGCGACTCGTTGATGCGCTAAGTACGCCCACTGGGCCGACTGGGAAGGTGCTGGGACATCAGATTGTGATGAAATTTGTTGACCCCAGCAGCCGGCAGAAATTCCATCCCCAGCTTCGTTACGGATCCGGTGGTAGAATGGTGGTTTTCTTGACGAACGATGATTTTGAATGAACCAGCACCAGAAGTTTTGCTGAAATTTAATGAAGACAAATCGCGCCGACAAACACGTCTGCAGCACGGAATGTTGATATTCTTGGCTGGCTTCTTCCGGCAGGGAAGGAAAACTGAATTCCTGAGTCGGTGCTTCCAACCGTGCACAGGCAAGATATGGTCGCCACTCGCCGGTTGAGCAAGATTCGGAGGTGTGTTAAAAGCAGCAGACGGAAATCCTTCACCGGCAAATGGATTTTCACCGTTGGAAAAACAGAAAAAGGAGGTAAACCGTTGGAATGCAATCGTCTGCCACCTCTCGGCCCCCGACCGCACCGACCGACTCGAAGTAGGTGGCAGCATTGCACGGACGATTTCTAAGAACGTGCTTCGGCTGGAATTGTGTGTGCGTGTGAAAGGCTTTCATGCTGAACTTCCGAGACAGATGGCTAAGGTGATAATTTGTACGAATATCATTCGTTATTTCTAGGAAATGAATACCAATGCAAATGTATTTCCACGCAGTTTGGTTCGAGTTAATCAAACTCACTCAATGTTGAAGAAAGGTAGAAGATGAGAGTGTTTTTATTAGATTAATCGAAAATAGTCAGTGGGGTTTTTATTTGGAACTGTGGCTCCCTAAAGAGGACATTGTGTTGCTTAAAGAAGGGACATTGCATATTGATCCTAATCGAAG
>JASCZW010014485.1:0-22825 GCA_034211315.2 Aedes japonicus
TGTACTTCGGACCAAGGGGTTCTACAACAGTGAACCAATTTCAAATCGCTAGCTGCATATTGATTGTTGGTATAATTAATGTCTATTCTTGAAGAATTTTTTGACGAGACTACTACTCCTCAAGATGCGGGTTAAATTCCCACGTAATAAATCGCATACATATACGAAGCGGATCAACCACTGGAAGCAATGAACTTATCTGCCCAAATAGGACGTTTATAATATATGTCTTATGGCTGGCCCACAATTGATACGTTGCGGATGCGTTTGCGTCAATTTGACAGTTTCCCCATAGGTCTTCTGTCAAATTTACGTCAACGTATCAATTGTGGGTGACCTTTAGAATTTACCTAATTTATGGTTTCCAGTAGTTGATTTGCTTCATCCTGTTTAAACGTCCTGTTTCCTGTTTATCCTCTCCGCGTTCGAAGGATGTATATCAGCTCGGAGATTTCGGAACCATGATGAATCCGAATTCATCAAGAGTAACCAAAACAATAATTTGAGCTCGCTTTTTACAATTTCATACATATGCTCTATGATTTTTACACACAAACAACAGTCATTAAATTCATAAAGCGGTTTATGGAATTGATAAAAATGACTTGAGAAAATCATTACGATTAACTGAGAAAACCTTAGTTATACACACGATTTCATAAGGGACTTATTGAATCAAAATACAGTGGGCTCATACAGTTTCATAAGGCAAATTTTATGAAATTCGATATGTTTTTTACATCAGTGTAGGAAACATTGCTCGCGGTAGCGGAATGAACGAGGAACTCTCGTCTTCAAACAAACTAGCAAATTTTGCCGAAAACAGATCGCAAATTTCCTGATCAGTGTCAGCGGTTTTGCTATAAGGCATTCCACGAGACAGCTGCGATCAGCTGATATTTTTGTTTACCATGATTTTTTGACAGTTCTCAGTTGACCTGACAAACGTTTCCTTTGCATTTATTTTATTTACATTCAGCATTGTTAGCACTTTCAAGTTAATAGTAACTAGAAATTAGAAGAAAAATTAGTAACTTCCACCTTTTACCTTAAAGCAGACAAAGGCAACAGAGTCGTCATCATGGATAAGGAAGACTACGACAAGCAGATGGCTTCTAAGATCAGTAATGGTCCTAATAGGCAGCTTCGGGTAGACCCCCTACCAAACATGGTGAAACACGTGTACAAAACACTAAAAGAGTGTAAAGCAGTATTAGGGGATGCAGCAGTCCGTCTTCGTGAACCAAACCCCATCCTCCCCAGAATTAAAGGCCTCCCAAAAGTCCACAAACCCGGACACGAAATGAGAGAGATTGTTTCATCTGTAGGATCTCCAGCCCATAAGCTAGCAAAATGGCTAGTAAAAGAATTTCAAAGTATCCCCGAATAGAAATGGTGATGTAAAAAATATTAGCAGACATCTTCCAAACATTAAATTTGAATGTGGGTTGTCGAATTCTAAATGTATTCAGAGTTCAAAGTAACGCCCTACCCATGTAACAAATTCAATTTTAAGGTACACTTGAAGAAGTTTTCAAGACTCATTTGATAAAACCACGCATAAAACTAGATATTCTACATAACATCGATAAAACAGCCATAAAACCCTCTTAAGTTCCAAAAGGCCCATACTACAGGAGGTTCTCAAGACTATTTCCCAAGGTTTGCTTAAAACTTGATAGTTTTATCAGTACATACTTGTAATGACATTCAAGACATACTTAAAACTATGATAAAACTACCACAAGTAATAATAGTTTTATGATTTTCCTCTTTAAGAACACTTCCAGTCCGTCACAAATATGCTTCGAAGATTCCATTTTTCGATTCGTTCTGCTGAATGGCGATTTTTTTTGTTTATGGTTGAGTGGCAGCTACTATAATTCTCTTCCAAAGTGGATACGTATGTAAATTAATTGTTAAATTGACCATAAATGCATCTGTTTTTTGCCTGCTATTGATGAATTCTTCATACGACATTCAGTTTATTGGTGTTTTATAACATAAAAGTTCGAAAATTTTAACGCGCCTCTGAATTATTGCTAGAACATTGACTTATTTAAAAAATTAAAAAAAACAGTTGAAAATTCAATAATTATGTGACAAAGCTGATAAATTGTTAGATCTTGAATAAATTGTGTCTACAATCCATTTTATGTTTCAAAAATGAATTTTAAACAGCATTGTTTGTTCGTACCATTGGAAAAATTAGAGTTTTGTTACATTCTTATGAAAATGGCTACCGTTCCGAGGGAATCCAGAATAGCCACGCTCGCCATTTTTACAATGGTTTTATCTAAAACTACCATAAAATGCAAATAAAACCTATATTTCTTACACAAGACTAACAAGATTTTTTGAGGAGCGCGATAAGTTCATCTTTATTTGTTCTACTCTTGAAAATGATGAGTTACGCTTGAATAAAACTTGTTTGAATTGCTCAAGGTAAACAAGTCTCTCATAAGATAGCCATAAAATCAGCGTGGAAAAAGGCATCTATCTCTTGATCTATATGCTATAGCTATTGGTTTATAAACCTAACGTCGGATGAAGTGCGCTGTGTAGTAGATCACTGAGCAATTCCAACGCACCACCTCCTCCACCTAACGGACATACGATAACGCATGGCGATAATCCACTGCCTGGGACGTAAGGTTTAACTTGCACAACTGGCATAAAATCAATAATCATGAGTTATGATTCTCGGTTTACAACTGGCGACACATTGCACCATTTAATTTGAATCGTTACAAAAAATAGGACGCATAACGCATAGACCCTTCTGATAAGTTAGTCTCAGTAGGCTGCGATTCCTATGGAATCTAGCGATGGAAGAAAAGGTCGTTGGTGGCTGAGATGAAGGAGTATTCAATATATTGGATAGGTTTTTATTGAATTTCCGCTTGAACGATCCACTATTTTATATTTTCTTTCACCTATGGGCGTCCATTGTCCAGTTTGTTTATTTTTCACATAATGTTCTTTCTCAAGAGTATGTGCTCTTATTCGAAACCAAATGGCTCTAAGAGCGTTTTATGGCAGCATTTTCAAGATACATTAACCTTGAAGAAGAATGTCATAAAACCATCTCAAAACTTTTATCAGGTTTTATGAAAGTTACAAAACGATGTCTTGAGAGGGAACTCAAGTATCTTATAAAATTACTTAAAAGGTGAATTACACTTATAAATGATGTAGTTTTATGGAGGTTTCTTCAAGTGTTCTTTAATCACTCTTAAGAACTGTTAATCAATTAAAACCACCTTAACTTGGAAAATGCCCTGATAAAACCAGATGATCTCCATAATGCTTTGATAAAACTACCATACAACATGAATAAAACCAATTTGCATTTGAATTGTTACTTGGGTAGTACATATAAATACGACATATTTAAACTTCACATTAAAAACAAACGTATTGATGATGTTAAATTTAACATCAGAACACGTCTTATAAAACTAGAATCTAAAATTACATGACAATCAAACGTTATGTATGTGTGAAATGTTGTGTACCTAAGACATCTAAACACATCTGATGATATTATAATTGGCCGTTACCTTAGAAATAAACTTCATTCTACTGTAAAAGACTGCAGGTCTACAGCATTAGAAAACTTCTTTCAACATAAGAATGAAACGTTACAATAGAATCAAAGGTCTTTGTGAAGTAAAATGTTGTATTCATAATAAGCCAGAATACATCTTGTGTCATGACAATCACACGTTGCGTTGAAATCCATGTTCTTATAGATGTAAAATTTTGTACTCATAAAATATCGGTAAATATCCGATGCGATTAGAATTAAGTGTGAATCGTATATGTTTTGGCGATATTGGTGCATATTTACTTTATGTACTTTACTCAACACCCGAACAAAAATTTACCTTAGCCTAACATGTGATTTTGATGCTTTCAGATTATTTGGTTTTAATGTTATTATCTACAACTGAAAACATCCGCAAACGATACACCGTCACGTTTTTCTACATCTGAATGCATCATACATCATCTCTTTTATTGGATAAAATCGACACTTGAAAACATATGTAAGATGTTTATTCATAACCTTTAATACGTCTGAAAACATCAAAAATCCTTTGACTGTGCTGTTTTATTCAAATACATTTGAAAACATCAATATGCTTTGATATCTTAAAACATCAGAAAAACATTTTATTTGAATGTCAAAATCATGACGTTAAAGGGACATTGGATTAGAAAAAATTTGTTTGAAAATGTCTGATGTTAACATCATGTTACCTTGCCTAAATACAGCGAAAACGATCCGATCTCTAATGTTCAACGTAAGATGTACATTTGAATTTCATGTTGATGTAGACATTGAAATCAGACATCAGCCTGATGTAAATTTTAATTCGGGTCTCCGAGCAATTCCCAACAAGCTCAGTTCGCAACTCCCAGGAATTTGTACAACAGCTACAGTCATCAGGTCATATAAATGACAATGAAGTAATGGTATCTTTCGACGTCACAGCCCTTTTCCCTAGCGTACCGATCAAGGACGCAATTAACCTTCTAGAAGATTGGCTTTTGAAACAAGGAGATGACACAACATGAAAGCAAAAGGTGCGGATGTACCTTAAGCTGACTCGACTTCGCATGGAAGAGAACTACTTCACTTTCAGAGGATCATTCTATAAACAATTAAAAGGAGCCCCTATGGGAAATCCTCTATCCCCATTCCTCTGTGAACCAACTCGTTGGTGGAGATACGTCAACGACATCTTCGCCGTCGTGAAAAAAGACGATCTCTCCCTGATTCTTCAAGAAATCAACAATCTCCATAAAGACATTAAGTTCACCCATGAAATAGAAAAGGATGGTAAACTTGCATTCCTCGACCTTCTAGTAAAGAGAGAATCATTGTCGCCATCTCCTTTAGAGTTTGAAATCTTCAGAAAACCCACAAACACCCAAAGAGTCATCCCATACACTTCAAACCACTCTTTTCAGCACAAAATGGCCACTTTCCACCACATGATCCACCGGATGTTGACCCTTCCTCTCAATAAAACTGGAAAAGCCAAAGAATTAGCATATATCTTCGAAACTGCCAGACTCAATGGGTACGAAAAGAGGACAATTCAAGCGATCATCAACAAAAAGGAAAGACATCTTCATAGGAAATCACAAACAACCCTCTCAGACTCACCTGAACCCCTAAAACGTGTATCCGTCCCCTTCGATAAAGACATTACACAAAAGCTAAAACCACGACTTAGGGAATTTGGTTTAGACTTAGTTTTTTCCAGTAGGCACAGCCAATTAGCATCGATGTTAGGCTCCACCAAAGATTCAGTAGCAGCTTCGGCAGAGCAGGGGTATACAGAATCAAGTGTAAACACTGCAGCAAAATATATGTAGGTCAAACAAAGAGAACCTTGGCAACAAGGTTCAAGCAGCATCTAGCGGAGGTGACTAAGGCTGTTAAACAGAACGAGAAAGGAATTTCACATAACTTCAAATCAACAGTCGCAGAACACATCTTCACAGAAAATCACGACATAACGAACGACAAATGACATCACAATATTACGGACTACATCTACACCCTGGAAATTAGACGTCGCAGAAAGCTTAGAAATAAACAAGCAACAGAACACAAATCTACTAAACAAAGACCAAAGCAACGGTTACACATGGCTCTTCAACTTAATACCCAAACGACATCAAACCCGACGAAGCGGAGCACCCGCTGCTACACAATAAGAAGGTTAGGTATAGATGGAAAGAAAAAAAAAGTGAGGTAGATATTAAGTACACTTGTTTTGACTGGGACAGACATACCAAGTACAGCGTTGTACTCCTTTAGTCTAGTACCTGTTTTTTAGTACTGGATTAAAGTATTTGACAGTTCGTACAACGATCAGCGTTGTATGTCTGTCCCAGGCATAAGCCTACTTCCTTGCGTTGTTGACTAACATAGTTCCAAAATGATTTCGGGTGCGATTTAAGTAGCCGTTGGAAAAGCACACGGCTTAGGGCCAATTTCTTCACCTCCGCTTAACTCATAAGCGGTGCTTACCCATACGCTTAAACATGGTTTAAGCTCTAAGCGTATTCATAGTTGAGTCTGCTACAATGGTGTTTGAGGGACAGTGTGCGGTACTTCGTGAATCTTTTGAGAGCCGCTCTTTTGGTCCGGCTATGTGCACGAAGACCGTTAGTCATCCAAGAGACTCTAGATTCAGTCTGAACGATCCTTTTTGTAACGTGCCTATCAATGACACAAGCCAAGGCGATATTATCGTCGGATCAAGAATGCTCTGCCAATTTAAATTAGACAGTGCCACACCAATACTACTATAGTCAGCTCTACAGAAATCATATGATACAGCGACAGGAGTGCCAACGGAGTCTCGAGCAACAAAATTTCGGCAATCAGAAGAGAAGGGTGATGAGAAATATCCTTAACTAGAGGCACGGGGCCGAAGAGATGACAGGAGCGGTATCTCGGCCACTGACAAAGCAGAGATCTAGAGAACAATCACCACGTCATTAACTTGGGATAGAGTTGCGTCCAGAAGCTGAATTGCCCCTGCGTGAAAAGAAGAGCGCTCATGGTCTGGACGGAGGAAGCCGCTGTGAGTTGGTGTCCATGCACTTTCCGCCCTAGCTTTCAGCCTGGAAGTAACTGCAATGATAATGCCACCGCCGGTGAAAATCGGCCTATTTTTTATGTTCCGATCGCAGCGGAATACTTCGTAACCATCTCCAAAAACATAACTTGAAACAGTCCGAGAATCTAACCATGTCTCAATCAAGACTATAATGTCATCCATGATCGCTAACCGATAATCATCCATGAGGTGGTTTATTCCACCAACATTCTGGTAGTAAATGACAATATCCTAATTCCGCAGTTGAAGAGTAGTAGCACTGAGAAAGGAAATATCATCAGGGCAGGAAGTGACCGTTGGTTGACAATACGCCGTTACAATAACTTACAATAATTTATGCAGAAAATTAGGTAATGAATGAGAAATAGAGCTTGAAGATGGAGAAACGAGGTAATGGAAATGATGTGAAGAAAGGGGAACAACGAAAGAGAAGATAAGAAATAATGAAACAGCGTGATTTGCTTCAGTAAATTCCCGAAGCGGATGCACCTAGTTGAAGTATGTCGTTAATTAAAAAATTGCATCAAAATAATCTGCTTTTTTAGATAAACAATGATATTTTGCATGTAGGAAAACTTCGTCTCAAAGCAAAAACTGCCCAAATTGTTGGAAAACGAAACGCATTTTACAGCCAGAAGCAGCATGTAGTCGTCCGGTGCACAGTCTTATCTATCCGTTCGAGTATTCTTTTCATCTTCGATTGTACCACTTCACAAGCATCATCGAGTCATCGGAGCCAGTTGACCAACCAGCCAGTCAGACGGCCGAACAGATGCAACAGCCAAACTGAACACTCGTTATCTACAAAGCAAACCGCTCGCTCTGTGTTTGTGCATAGTCCATTGACGAGTTGATAAGTTGCCGATACATACGAGACTGAGAACGCTGATGCTCGTGCCCAGTATATACGTTCATAGGTGTGAAAGACGGTCCACCAACGTGTACCCAATCGAAATGCTTATCAATCTGTGCGACCATCGACGAACGGCAGGTACTTTCTGTTGCCTGCTACGGTTAGCTGCGACAATAGAAGGGCTATAATAACAATCAATCCGTGATCAATCTTCCAACCGGATTCAAGGGCATCCATCGGCGCACAAAAATGACACTTCGGGAAAATTCTGGTCTGGAAATACCACCACACCGGAAGTATTCGGTCTCACATTCAGGCCGGTTCAAATCCCGATCAAAGATTAGACCATCCCTTAGCGGAGATCTGTTCCAATCTGAAACGCTGGAAACCAGGGTAAGTTCGGTGTTTGCAGTTAATGCTGAGTAGGGAAATGAAAATTGAACAGTGTCTATTTTCCACAAGAAGAATAGCAACATGGACAATGGCTACAGGAATGATGAGGCCCTACCGAAGCAATCACCCAACGGTCAATCGAACCGGACTGGCGAGCAGGTAATCATCAGTAGTGATACACAATCGGGGCATCCCCAGCAAATTCACCAGCCTCATATACAGTACCGTCACAGTAGCCACCAGCAACGCTCTTCAAGAGAGATTCTGGAGACATCCTTATGATGAGGTGAACAGTCTGAACCCATGCTGCTGTCCCTGTGTAGAACTGTATTGTGTGAGACCCCGCGTACGCTACACTGCTGGAAACGAAACAAGTGGCTTATCTGTGATGTAATGTTGTATACCTAGTTCTTTTGTTGTTTCCAGCATTTGATTAGAAGTTGCAATTCGGTTGTGGTAATTGTTTAGGGTACCTGTAAGCGTTGTATATTGATATTTGTATGAGTACTTCATGTCTTTCTTTTATTGAATAAACAACTTTCGATGCGGAGAAGATTGCATTCGAGAGTGGTAAATAAATAAGATAAGTTTTCTTTTTGGTTCGTATGTTTGTACGTACTACGTAGTCGTGGTGCACTTGGTTGAAGAAGTGGCCGTTTCCTGATGAAATCTTTCAAAAATAAACGTGACTGATATGGTGAACTAAGCTAGGGCAACCGAAACAGGCATTTCTGTGTATTGAGATAGACAATGTGGTCCGAGAGCAAAATGTTATAACTCAAAGGTACTTCGCTATCATTTATCATTGATCTTTACAAGCAGTGACCAGTGACTGCCAGTGATTTACAACCAGATAAGCACCAATATTCGTACTTCGTGCAGAATGGTGTATTATCAATATTATGATCGCAAGAAATTGAAACAACCTTCGACAAAGTTCTGGATATCCGTAAAATCGAGAAGAATGGATTTGCTCGCAAGGACAACATGATCCGGTAGCAAACGATGGGATTGAATGACTAATTTTAAACATGTACACAAGTTCACATCTTTTCTCTAACTCTAGGGTTTTTTTTCATTAGGGCGAATCTACAATTGAGAGATTCTGGGCTCGCTCTCTTCCATTCATAAACCAATCACCTTTACGTTTTTCACTCTACTATTTGTAGAGTATGCTAGCCAGCACTGTTGTGTTTCGATCTGTACTAAAGAATCCCTCGAAAGTTTTATAATGGCGCTGTAATGAATGAAAGAGAGCGAGCCCGGAGAGAATATCTCAATTGTAGATTCGCCCTAATGAAAAAAAAAACCCTAGAACTATGTGAATAATCAATTAGCAAATTAAGGGATGGAACGGTCAAAACTTGGTTGACTCAAATATGACGTAGTTTTTTTAATCGCGTATTTATAAAACTTAACCACCCATCATTTTGTAGGTGTATGCGTTAACTCTATTTTGTTTGTGTCATTTTCTATTCATTCGAATTGGTAAAATCACTTAAGCTTGTATTACACTGTTTGTCCAATAGCCAAATATTTGTCATGGGCAGATAGGCATCTGACAAACATCTATGATATCTGTCCGCTGTCTAGCTGCCTATGCCAAATATTTGGCTATTGGACAAACAGTGTAATACAAGCTTTAAGATTGCCAAATCAACCATGACGAATGTTATAACAGTGTTCGGAGAACGTCTGGTGACTGCCAAATAGCCGCAATCAGGAGGAAACCGAAACCAGGAAGCCGCTGTGACCGGGAGAATAGTGGCTAAAAACCCCCCAAACACGCCGGAACTGCGCTCAAATGAAAATCAATCGTAAAAAGAAACCTCAAGAGAACCAAAAAAACAGTTGGAAGTGAAAAACAGTTCAAGGGAAATCGGCGTTCAGCATCAACTAAGGTGGACATTGTAGTGGTACTTGATGGAAGGTGTTTAACGTAAAGCCCGACAGTTTGCATTTGTAAAATCGGAAGCATACCCAGGTAACCAATAAGCAGTTCCAAAGCGTCTTTAGGGCAGCCTATCAAGCAAACATAAATACCGCATTTGGCCCAATATACAGTTGCTTTACTGCAATGCTATGATAATGCTTCATTAATGATATTTTGCATTTGAAATGCTTATTACAGGCTACAAGCATTTAAATAGCATTTGAAATCCAACTTTACAACAGAGAGCATTTAAGATGGTTATATAATGCTAATATAAAGCTTGTAGCATCGGAAATGCAGATTTAAGGCTGATTTACTGCATACGCTAATGCTTATTGGTTACCTGAGTAATCAAATAATTTGCCTATGTTTTGTAGACGATCAACATAATAAAAATATATAGATTGATCATTTATATAATAAACTTATCAGTGTGCACTTAATCATGTTCGACCAATTTTTTACCGTTCCACCCTTTACTTAGGAGCAATGGCCCAAACACAATGATAACGGCAACGGGAAACGGCAAAGCCCGATCTGAGTATGCCTGGTTGTAGGAAAGAAAACAGGCTAGATCCAAGCCGATTCTTATTGGACATATCGAAGTCATTTTCAGCAACTGTCAAAATTGCCTTTCCGTTTCGTTTCCGTTATCATTGTGTTTGGGCGGTAAGGCACACATGGTCGATGAGCTACGTTTGAGAAAATTTCCAAAAAAATAAGAACAATGGCAACCACTGGGACTTGAATCAACCATTTTCTATTGGGTACACGGCTGTATTATCAATTCTAGAAAAATACTTACAAATGTTACTTTCGACCTTTTGACGATTTTATCTAGAATTATACAACGGGGAAGGTGTGTTTGTACCAGGGAGTAAGTCACTATGCCACGTTGTGTTTTAGTGTGTCAGAAGGTGTTTCGTGGTATCGGAAGGTGCTTCTGGTTTTCAACTTATCTGACAATACTACACACCATGTTTTTCTTACTGAAATCAAACAGTTTTATTGACACCATCCATACACATTGGCGGAGCTAGACAATTAGTCTGGAGGAGGCCTGGAGGGGACCTACCCAAAGATTTTTTTTCGTTTATAGGAATATTGAAAAGAGCGATGAAAGTAGCGAAATTGGGGATAGGTTATTTTAATTGATAATTCAAAATAGATTTAATCGAATAATTAGGTCTATTCTGCGCCTCGGTAAGTCGAGATGCCTTGAAAGATTCGAGTGTGGTGAATATACACCTCGTATTATTCCGTGTGGATCAAATGGAGAATGGACTCACACGAGGTTACTGTAGTCACCTTACTCGATTCACTGAGGCGTCTCAACTCATCCGAGGCGGAGACTAGACCTGAATCATTATAGAGTCAAGTTTGAACTGAAATTCTCAAAACTTCAAATAACAGCATTGAGCCAATAAACATTTTAAAATTATTTCAAAATTCAGATTAGGTAGAAAAACGCATTTTAAATTTTCAAAATTGTGACGGTTGAACTGATTTCTTCACAACTCCGTTCCCAATGCTTAACTAAGCCAGATTTGAAAATTGGCTCTGCGTCATGATAATCTCAGTCAAGTTTTTATGCGTCTTGTGGCTGAGAATCTCCGCTAGCATCCAGCTGAGCTTATGGGAATGGAAGTCCCGTCAGTCCCGTTTGAATTTTTATCAGTTTTTGGTTAGAATCATGAATCAGTTTGTATATTAGTCTTCGTTGCTAAAATTATCCAAGTGTACGCTTCACTTATCACAGTTCCTCTATTTAATATGATCTCTCCATGAAACTGTCTATTTAAAGGTTTCAATATCAAATTCGATCTATTTGAATTCCCCTCATGTTTATTGAAAAGTACCAACATGTGAATTGCAATAGAAGAATTTTCACTGATGGGTCGCGCATTGATGGATTCAC
This sequence comes from Aedes japonicus, assembly GCA_034211315.2. NCBI lineage: Eukaryota > Metazoa > Arthropoda > Insecta > Diptera > Culicidae > Aedes > Aedes japonicus. Next base: position 11,745 of record JASCZW010014485.1, read on the forward strand.
TGGTTTCGATGTCTACTATGAATACTCATCTGCCTTCCGGAAACTTCAGGAACCTTGTTCCATAAATGTTGCTGAACTGGCAGCGATCAATTTTGCATTGGAGATAATCTCCGACATGCCCATATATCATTATTTCATCATCTCAGATAGCCTCAGTTCTATTGAGGCCCTCCGGTCGATGAAAACAGTGAGGCACTCATCTTACTTTCTTTCAAAAATAAGGGAGCAGATGTGTGCGTTGGTCGAGAGATCATTTATGATTACCTTTGTATGGGTCGCCTCACATTGCTCAATTCCAGGCAATGAGAAGGCGGACTCTCTAGCAAAAGTGAGCGAACAAGAAGGTGGGATTTTCGAAAGAAGAATTTCATATGATGAATTTTAGTAATTCATGTAATACTCTTGGGCGATGATTACATTCCATCATTTCAAATGTTTCGTCGAGATCGTGGTTCAAAGTTCTGGATGTAAGTCGTGCTTTCATTCCTGTGATGTCAAGACTTATGTCCAACCACTACTCGCTACACGCACATCTCTACAGAATTAACCTCGTCGATAGAAATTTATGTAGATGCGGAACTGGTTATGATGACATCGCTCACGCAGTTTGGCATTGAAAATAATGACACCTCCAGACACCGTCAGCACGACTATTTAATTCCCTAGTGGCCCGAGGTAGACAACCCTTCCGTCAGCTAACAGATGTTTTGGGATGCGTGATCTTCCCTACATGCAAGCGATTTACGAATTCCTATGTTTGTCTGATCTAAGAGTGTAATGTGATCACGTGATCACACTAGCGTTGCTTTCAATTGTTCCGGAATTATCAACTTATCAACGTTAGATGAATGGAATCGGAATTCTTGGTGTTCTGAAAGAACAGCAGAGAAGTAAATATGTTGTCAACATTACATCGGTCCTTTGATTTTCATATGATAAAGGGCGATACGGTCAAAATTTGGTCAATATGAACTTGACGTATTTCTTTCAATTTTGCATTTAAAAAACCTGAACACCCCTCATTTTGAAGGTATGTGTGTGTAGAATGTTGCTCCTATTTTGATTTTGGAATTCACTCTTCAGTTGTCAAAATGCCGTCCAAGCAAGAAGAGCAGCGTATCAAAATTTTGCTCGCGCATCGCGAAAATCCGAGCTACTCGCACGCAAAGTTGGCAAAATCGCTAAAAGTTGCCAAATCAACCGTTACAAATGTAATTAAAGTGTTTGGGGTACGTTTGTCGACAGCCAGGAAGTCTGGATCGGGGGGAAACGAAAACCGGAAGCCGCTGAGACGACAAAGAGAGTTGCCGGTAGTTTCAAGCGAAACCCTAACCTATCTCTCCGAGATGCCGCAAATAAGCTGGGCGTATCGTCTACAACCGTGCATCGAGCCAAAAAACGAGCCGGACTATCGACTTACAAGAAGGTAGTGACTCCAAATCGCGATGATAAACAAAATACGACGGCCAAAGCGCGATCCTGGAGGCTGTACACGACGATGCTGACGAAGTTTGACTGCGTGGTAATGGACGACGAAACCTACGTCAAAGCCGACTACAAGCAGCTTCCGGGACAGGAGTTTTATACGGCAAAAGGAAGGGGAAAGGTAGCAGATATTTTCAAGCACACGAAACTGTCAAAGTTCGCAAAGAAATATCTGGTTTGGCAAGCCATCTGTACCTGTGGCTTGAAAAGCAGCATTTTCATAGCTTCCGGGACTGTCAACCAAGAAATTTACGCGAAAGAGTGTTTGAATAAACGTCTGCTGCCTTTCCTGAAGAAACACGATTGTTCCGTACTGTTTTGGCCGGATTTGGCATCTTGCCATTACGGTAAAATGGCCATGGAGTGGTACGCCGCCAACAACGTGCAGGTGGTTCCCAAGGAACCCTCCCAACACGCCAGAGCTCCGCCCAATTGAGAAATACTGGGCTATTGTCAAGCGGAACCTAAAGAAGACCAAAAAAACTGCTAAGGACGAGCAGCAGTTCAAGGTAAACTGGCTTTCTGCGGCGAAGAAGGTGGACAAGGTGGCTGTACAAAATCTGATGGCAGGGGTCAAGCGTAAGGCCCGGCAATTCGGATTTGGAAAAGCGGAAGCCTAACTGAATATTTTTCCTGAATTTTATACTAATTGAACTTGAAAAAGAAATTTAATTTGATTTTTTAAATAAACGATTTCACCGATTTACACGCGTTTTCCCTTGACCAAATTTTGACTGTATCACCCTTTAAGTGATATTTTCAAATTAACGTTTCCGTTTTGATATGCAGCTATTAGCTTAAAGTTGTTCCTTGGTCCGTAAACAGGGGTTTCAATATTATTTTTTAAATAACTATTAAAATGAACTTTAAAAAAATGGAAAAACCTTGAACCTGTTCCTCGACTATGTTTTCTTGACAGAAATTAAATATCTGAAGTATTAGGATATACCTACCTATCTCTTAATTTTTCATATTTCATTTTGTTCATTTGTCCAGATTGTACGGAATTCTGTAAATCAATTGTTACTTAAAACGCCTATGCAATCACTTCTGAATTTAACAATCTTGCTTCTCTAATTAAACTAACTGAATTTGCCTTCAGTCAAAATATTACTGAATAAAAAAACAACAGTAATTTAAAAATTTTCAAGAGTTTTTTTCAGTTTCCACAACGTGGACATTTTTAAACCATTCATTGGAATTCGGTTTAAGTTTTTAATTAAATAACTCTTTGAATGTTCTGAGAGCAAATCATCAACCAAGCTTGTTTCAAAGTAGAATTTGAAGGAAGCTTCGAAACCCTACTGAGAGCTTCACGGAAATTCGAAAGAAACATCCATGGCTAATTTGAGGTTAAACTTAAGATTTTTATGGACATTAATAGTATTCCAGGGCATCAAAATTCAAAGGAAATGTTTCGATTTTTTTTAAAGTACGGCGAAAGAATCTCAACAACTACAGTATACAGTAGTATAAAGGCGAAAATAACAAATGCACCGTTTTGAACTGTGTTGATTTTTTTTAATTTTCAAGTACATTGAGGACTGTAATGGCATCAGATTTGTTAGAATGTTTGGCAAAAAATTAGTTTTCAAATAATTTAAAATTGAAAAGTTCTACAAGAATGACTTCTTAGGCATAATAGTTCATTCTTATTAAATAAACTTTGTTTTAAAAGAAGATAAATGGTTTAAAAATTTTCTGATGAAAATTTTAAAGCTTTAATGCACAGTTTATAAATTCAACACAGTTTGAAATACAGGTTTGTTCTATTTTCTAGCGGTAGTCAAAGTTTCAGCTCAATCCATCCTTTGAGTAAGGAAACACAGAGAATGTCAAATATGACATTTTGTATTAAAAACTGTAGATTTATTTAACATTTCCACCACTACTGTATACTAGGAAATATTCCAGCCAAAAATAGAACCTAATAAATACGAAGTGAATTTTGATAAAATTTGACACCAGGCCCATTATGCAGTGTATATTGACAACGAGTGGTACTGAAGTCAACCCTTTTGAGGAATATACCTGATTATATGTTTACCTTACTTCTAAAACAACATTTTCGAAGATATTATCGTTAATAATTTCGTTAGCTTAGAAACTTTTAATCTATCTGGGGGAGTCTATGTTCTACTCAATTGTTCGTACAAGAGAAAATAATATCGTGAAATCTAAAATGCGCCTTTAAACAAAACTCATAATTGTTAAACCTACTTGAATAATAAAATAAAATACGTACAAAGTAAAGTGTTTCAAATCTTATGTTTCAACTTAACAGGCTATACATTTTCAATATAAAAACATAGTAGTGTATTCATTCAATGATGGGGTTTCCGTCAAAACATGCTGTTATAGGATCAGCATACAACACCTCACCGGGTTTCTCTCTGAGGTTGTTATGTAAACAACGTTAAGTAAACGCTAGAACCATGCTGTGCTCTTGACGGTATTTGAGCACTATTTCTGAAGGAATCAAAGTACAAAAATAACTTACACTGGGAAAAAATAACCTATGTATTAGGCTTTTTGAAGTTTAGTCACCTTTTCCTTTATGGCACATGCAGAGGAATGATGGTTTGTTTTCCTCCAAATGATTTTCCTTCTTATTTGCACTCATTTGATCTAAATGGCGCTGAAGTGTGCGTGCTAAACGTCACTATGCCTTATACAATTCCGTAGAGATTATGAATAGTGTTTCATTTCAAATTAGAAATATATTAGGGAAAAATCCTGGGGGGGGGGGGGGCCTACAGAATTCTGGAGGGGGCCTGGCCCCCTAGGCAGCCCCTGTAGTTACGCTTCGGCTTCCGATGTATTAAGGAGTTTTTTTTTAAAAAAAAGCCCGTGCAATATCGTAGTTGCTACTCCTTTACTGATCAGAACTAGTGTAATTGCTCAGAGAACCACATAGATGGAGCTTGGGAGGAACTTTACATCTTCAATGTACAAGTTCACTCATTCTATTGATAGATCAGTACCGGTGCCGGCCTCGTCCTCATGGTCTTTGGGGAGGGGGGAAGAAGAATTATTAGTTTGACAATCGTTGTTATTGAAGACCGTGATCACCACCAATGAGGTGTATACTAATGGGATTTCGGATGGACCAGGAGAAAGAACGCGAACTACTTCTAGGGTTAGAAATAAAACAACGTGTGTATTTTCTCAAGTATTTGTTTGGAATGGAAAAAGGCAAATGACATTTTTACTTTATGCAGTGCCGTAGTTTGGTGGGGGCAACCCGAGCAGTGGTTGCCATCCCAACACCGCTGCTCAACCGCAGCAAGGTTCAACTCCTAGCGCCGATCGCAATTTCTTGAATGAAACCGATGGAAGGGCTTTTGTCATGATGTCCGCCTGCTGGTCCGACAGACAAACGAACTCCACTGCAATCACCGCTTGTTGAATGAGCTCTCTGAAGAAGTGAAATGTGGTATCCACATGTTTCAGACGTCCATGGTCTCTAGCATCTTCAACTATTCTGATGGTGGATTGATTATCTTCCAAAATAGATATTGGGCCCTTAGGCTCGTGCCCAAGATCCAGAAGCATCCGTTTCATCCATAGCGTATGGCATGCAGCTGTAACCAGTGCCGCAAGTTCTGCTTCGGTAGATGACAACGAAATCGTGTGCTGTTTTCTTGTTGTCCAACTGACTGTGCATCCAGAAACTTTGAAAACACAGTCTGTGACCGATCGCCGATCGATGAGGTCATTTGCCCAGTCTGCATCTGAGAAAACCTGCAACAGTTCTTCTTCCGTTTCAGCCTTGTAGATTAGACCGTAGTCCAGTGTCCCCTTCACATATCTGAGAACCCGCTTGAGGTGTACCCAGTGATCCTCATTCGGGCAATCCTGGAACTGGCTGTAATAGTTCACAGCTGCAGAAAGGTCAGGCCGAGCAGTAAGCGAAGCATACATTAAACAGCCTACCAGCTCTCGATAGGGTTTCTCTGTCTTCTGCTCCTCTACCCCTTTATTCAACCACAGTCGATTCTCCATGGGAGTCGAGATTGATTTACAGTCCGTCATTTCGAAACGTCGTAGCATGCTTTCAAGGTATTCTCTCTGATTGATCTTCATGGTGCCAGCCTTGACGTTCCTCTTGATCGTCATCCCGAGAAACTGTTTCACTTCTCCAGCCTCGATCATCTCAAACTCCTAGCTGAACTTCCGTTTAATTGCCTTCACGATTTGAAGCAACGCTCCAACGATCAAAATATCATCTACATACACTATGACGATGATTTTGTCGCGTCCCTCGCCACTGGTGTACATACACTGATCATTGGCACTTTGTTTCAATCCCAGCTTCTTGGTGAACTCGTGAAACCTCTGATTCCATGCACGGGAAGCTTGTTTTTTTTTTTTTTAATAATCATTTATTTGTACAGGCTCAATCGAATTAACTTTACAGAGCCAAATTTTCATACTTTTATACATCATTTATCTTAAAACTAAAGTTAGGAGAGGAGGAGCCGATTACTGCGGCCGTCTCGAGGTTAATAGGAATTACAAATTACGGATGGGAAGAGGGTGAATTTAAAGTATGGTTTACATAACATATTAAATTTAAATTTAAATTATCTAAACACTTATAACTATACAATTTATGGTTTTCTTTGACTTGAACAATTTTTGAAAAAGAAAAAAAACACACACATACACATATAAAAAAAACTTATACTAAACATACAGGTTAAACTAACTCACAATCTGAATGTTAACAAGTTAGTCAAAACACATAAATGAGTTTCATGTACCCAAATCACGTACAGCCAAAATATCTCGAATTGGCACATTCAGTTGTCTACCCCGAGCCCGAAGGGAATCATAAAGCTCAGATCTGACTCCACGATGCTCAGCACAAGACCAAATAACGTAATCTGCGTCCTGATAGCCTTGTCCACATTCACAGAGATTGCTGTCGCTCAGCCCAACCCGGTATAAATGAGCGTTCAAAGAATAATGATTGACATGAGGCGAGACATGACACGAATGAAGTCTCGACCCACATCCATCCCGCCTAAACCAAGATTTCTTCGACACCTTGGGACGATAGAATGTTGCCATCGCCCCAAATCTCCTTTACTCCATTTATGCTGCCAGCTGACTGAGTGACTGTTGACGAAAAATAGAAAAAATTCGTTGAAGGCGATTTGTCGATCATAAATATCGCCTTCCATAGCGCCCACCTTTGCAAGCGAGTCCGCTTTCACGTTGCCCGGAATTGAACAATGAGATGGGACCCATACAAAGGTGATGATAAAATAACGCGAAGATAAAGCACTTAGAAGCTCCTGTATTTTCATGAGAAAATACGAGGAGTGCTTTACCGGTCCTCAAGGAGCGAATAGCCTCTATAGAACTGAGACTATCCGTGAAAATGAAGTACTGATCCGGTGTTAATGAGGCAACAATTTCTTAGCGTAAAATGTATTGCCGCTAATTCAGCGACATATACGGAACAAGGAGCTTGAAGTTTACGGTTGGCGCCATAAATTTCATTAAATATACTGAAAGCCTGCTGGACTCTCTATCAAAGATCCGTCAGTGAAGAACGATTTAGTGGAATCAACTTGGCCAAACTTTGCAGCAAATATCACCGGAGCAATCATAGGACGATGATGTTTGGGATTCCACGAAGCTCTTGCTTCATGGATAAATCAAAATGAACCGAATTGTCGAAATCGGAGAAGCAAACACGATTGGAAATGTTCGGCGAAGGGCTGACATCCTGTGCAGTGTACAAATGGTACAAGGTCACGAAGTGGGTTTGAGGATTCAACTCAAGGAGCTTCTCAAAATGTTCGATTACCTGAGGGTTCATAACTTCACACCTGGTGAGGAGCCGGAGAGATAATCTGAAAACCGATCCGAGAGTGGCAACATGCCAGCCAGCACTTCAAGACGCATGGTGTGAGTCGAGTGCATGCAACCTAACGCGATACGAAGACACCGATACTGAATACGTTCCAGTTTAATGAAGTGCGACCGAGCCGCTGACTGAAAACAAAAACTACCGTATTCCATAACCGACAAAATCGTTGTCCGGTACAACGTTAGAAGATCTTGTGGATGAGCTCCCCACCAGGTCCCGGTAATTGTGCAGAGAAAGTTGATCCTTGGCTGGCACTTTCGCTTCACATACTCAACATGGGATCTCCAGGTGCACTTTGAATCGAACCAGACCCCAAGATATTTAAATGACATAGAATGAGTTATCGGCTTACCCCAAATTTGAAGCTTCGGTTGTGCTGGGTTATGCTTCCTAGAAAAACTACCAACTCAGTTTTCTCCGTAGAGAATTCGATACCTAGCTCTGAGAGCCCAAGTAGACAAATTGTCCAAGGTATCCTGTAAGGGTCCTTGCAGATCGACCCCATTGGGTCCCGTGACAGACACTACGCTGTCATCTGCAAGTTGTCTCAACGTACAGTTGTCACCTAGACAACCGTCAATGTCTTTGACATAAAAATTATACAAAAGGGGGCTTAAACATGATCCCTGGGGAGACCCATGTAGCTAGAATCGTGAAGCTGTAGAGGTTCCATGAGAAAAGCTCATATGTTTCTCTGACAGCAAATTGTACAAAAATTATTCATTAATGGTGAAAAGCCACAAGCGTGGAGTTTATCTGAAAGAACTTCAATAGATACTGAAATCAAAAGCCCCTTTATGTCCAAGAATACAGAAGCCATTTGCTCTTTTTTAGCAAAAGCTAACTGAATATCTGTGGAAAGCAACGCGAGACAGTCGTTCGTTCCCTTACCCCTACGGAAACCATATTGAGTATCTGAAAGCAGGTTGTTCGTCTCAACCCATTTGTCCAGACGGAAAAGGATCATTTTCTCCAACAACTTTCGAATACAAGATAACATCGCGATGGATCGATAGAGTTGTGGTCGGACGCAGGCTTACCAGGTTTTTGAATGGCAACAACCTCACCCGTCTCCAATCATCCGGTACAATGTTGAGTTCCAGAAACTGATTAAACAAGTTCAACATGCGCCTCTTCGCGACGTCTGGGAGGTTCTTAGCAAGTTGAACTTGATCCCATCAGCCCTGAGCCGTATTGCCACACGAAAGGAGTGCGAGAGAGAACTCTACCATTGAAAAGGGTTGGCTGATCTCATCTATCGAATTCGTGTTTTCGCGAGGAATCATCCGTGCCGGCACAGAATCTGACAAACTTTTCGCGCGAATTTGAGGATCCATTGGTCCGAGTACTCTTCGCTCTCGTTGTTCGTAGTTCGGTTACGCAACCTTCGCGCCGTGTTCCAAAGAGTACTCATCGACGTTTCGCGCGATAGCCCGTTCACGAATGTTCGCCAGTAACCGCGTTTCTTGGCCTTGATGAGGCTCTTAAGTTCGCGCTCCAGAGCCGTGTATACTTCGAAGTGCTCAGGTGTTCCACGTCTACGGAAAACTTTGGAAACGCGTCGGACTTTTACGGTAAACCTCGGTATTGCTGATCCCACCATGGAGAAGGAGGTTTACTGCGAGATGACGTCCTGGGAACTGGTCGAGTTTGAGCTTGAAGGCGCGCTGTCTAAGATCAGAAGCCGGAGAGGGAAGTTATACTCTCTCCAGCAGAAAGCCTTCACCGTCGTTAGCGGCTTCTACCTACTTTCAAGGTGTCCGAAACTTTGTCCAATCGATGCAGGGTTTATAAGATCATACGTACGTTAACAGATTTCGATTGATTGGAACTCTGGTGGTGTCCGGAATCTTTAGTAAGGCGATCACTAATGTGGGGATTCTAAATCTTCATCTCCGTGCAATCCAACGATAACGAACTGGAACAAAAGCGTGAGGTCTTAATCTCACCGCCTAAACTGAGGATGTACCAAATGGCGCAGACAGTGCTACTTCTCCATTGTTAAGTACCGTCAGCCATTGAAGCTGCGCAGAGGTCATAGATCAGGGGAAGACCGGCTGCTGATCGTACGTTCTCCCCAGCCTGCACCGGTGAGAGTTAAAATCTCCCATGACCAACCGCGGGAGCAGGGAAGGACCGAACATACATCTGAGAGCCGGTTTCGGCTTTGCTGATGGCTCTAGGTGAGGAATATGACACGGAGGCACACGCAAAGGCTTTTTATTTTTAATAACAGCCTGACATGCGACAACTTCAATACCTGGAATAGGAGGAAAATTACACCTCTAGAAGGAGTAGCACTTTTTGATCTCCTGTTACTCGCTCCACGCGAACCTCACGATCAAGATTTAGAATAATATTGAAATCATGGAATCGGAAGATTGATTTCGGAAGAGAGCCATGTTTCACAAAGAGCGAATGCACCGCCACAACCGGTAGTGTCAGCTAAAAATTCGAATGATTCCAATTGAGAACCAAACTTCGACAATTCCCACTGTAGAACAGTGATCTAAATCCTGGACCTCATTTGGAAAAATTATCCATCGAAGGAAACGACAGCTGGCATGGATGGGCACACTTTTACTAGGTTGCAACCGCTTCTCAAAAGGTCTTCACTGTCGGAAGCATTGCCAAAAACAATGCTTGAGAGGTCAGAATTTCACAGTACTTGAAGATACCGGCAATGGTTATCAACGAGAACAGTCACAGAGGGGGCTGTTCTTAGGGGCGTCAGGTTTTGGGATGTCCTGGAGATGGCAAGTCCGGTGTAGTTAGCACTACGAAACCAGAGGACCAGTTTTCTTTTTCCGTTCTTTTTGAAATGGGCGTTTCTGGTCTCGGCTTCTTCACCAACTTTCCGTGGCGGACGGCCTCGTTTTCCTTGAAGCACCTTCCGGCAAGTGAACGACGTTCCTCTTCAGTTGAATCAGCTGGGGACTCGTCATCTGACAGAGGAGCAAAGGATTTGTATTGGCACTGGGTGATATGAGTTTTTTCACCATTTCGGCAAAGATTGCCTGGAACGCTGTTTTAGCGAGCGTTCCAATTGTTCCCCGCGTTGTTTGTACGCCGGGCACGCCGAGAGCATGAGGTGATAGACCCTTTACAGAAAGCGCATTTTGCGTTCTGTCTGCGCCCGCGCCATCTCCATGTTTCTCCCCCACAGTTGAGCAGCGCCTTATTGCCGCAATGGGAGGTCGTATGTCCCATCCGCTGGGTATTTCAGCAGACGCGACCGAGGTACAAAATAACCGCACAGGTAGTCAAAGTTTTCCAACCGACGTATTGAGGAGGGGCTGGCTTCGTAGAAGGTCACGAACGAGTCTGACGGAGTAAACCTTTTTTCACCCTTATTACCAGACACCGCGCCCGCTGGCGCAATATCCAGGATTCAACTGGTGACAGCAGAGGGTTCTTAAATCGACCAACCCCCGCTTCAGCAGGATCTCAGGGTCAGACCTGGCATCATGTATTCACACCTTCACTTCAATACCCCGAGCTGGGACATATACCCGATACCGATAAAAACCGAGAGACAGCAATCTCATTTGCCTGCTGATGGCTGACAATGACTCGAAGTTTATTCGGTCTTACTTCATTATCTCGGTCACGGCCGAGAATCGCTTGTCAGATCAATGAACCATAAACATTCAGAAATGGATTTAAATGGAAAATAAACAACCCATGACCAGTTGAACTGTCTGGAGGCGCA
>JASCZW010014486.1:0-22815 GCA_034211315.2 Aedes japonicus
CGAGGGCACGCCGCTTTGCGATTGCCCATTAGATCGCTGCAAATCTTTATCAAATTCACACAAAAACCATCGCTTCCACTATCGCAATTAATCGCGACGGTATTACGAATCGTGAAATTCATCGCGTAATCGCGTTTCATCGTCACCGATTCTTACTCGAATCGCGAGCAGTGATATTGATGTCTGGCAGCCATGACATTTATATTCGAGCTACCCGTCGAAATTTGTTTTGATTATTTCGAGCAAGTAAACCCAAGCAAGCCACTTTTCCGAAGCAAATCAATAGTGTTGTTTACGTTTGTTTCGGTGCTAGCTGAAAACCGAATGAATTCTCCAATAAAATAACAGTCTTTGGAAACTACGGAATTTCCGACCTGCCGGGATATATCGATAAAAATATATTATTTTCTTAGTGCGAGTAACGCATTCCGTGACAATTTTTACAGTTTTCGTGTACATCCTTTAATAAACTAATCATGTGAGATGACTGTCCAATGTCTTTTTCTTCCGCACCAACATTGGCCAGTTGTTGATACGGTTCTCGTTCAAATTCTCCGTTAACAGTTTTTGTCTGTTGTTCCAATCATATGGCTGCGAAATATATCCTTCGATGAGGTCTTCCAGAGCCGGGTTTATGAAGCCTGTTCTCTCAACTATGTGTTTATGGGGAGCTGGTATGGCGCATTTGAGAAAACCTTCAACTATCTTCCAGAAATTGGCCTGTAAATCTCACTGCAAACAGTATGTAAGATTTGGAAAATTTAACTAATTAGTTACCTCAGAATCATCCATGATCGTGCTAGGCAGAATTTCCTGGGCAGTCTGTGTGTGTATGTAGAGTTCTCTGTATCGATCTACCAGGAATGCGGAATTCAGTCGCCTGGTGGGCTAATGTAGAGGAGGCAACGAAAAAAAAACTCCAAAGCACGGATAGGGAAATCTTCTTGTTTTTCTTGCGTGTTAGAAGAAAATTTTCGAATATTTGGAAGCGGAAAAGTGCATTTTACTTCTGGCTGTTCTCGTTGTCAAATTTTTCGAGCAGTTTTAATCTGTCAGTGATTGTTTTTATTCTGATCGCATCGTCATCGCGCTCTCATCGCGATTGATCTTGGTGATCGCAAAAAAATCTTTCAGCACAAAGAAAATCGTCATCATCATGGAAATCGTCATGTCAGGGAAGCTTTATCTAACGCTCATCGTGGGAGTTGCACCCCCCTCGTGAAAATTCCTGTGTTGAAAAGTCAATGGAATTATTGAAATGAATGGCTTTTCTATGTGTTTTTGAAGTTGATGGATGTTGTTAAAAATATTAAGAACTAGCAAACACAGCCTTGACCTTTTTTTCTTGATTGGAAATGCTTTAATGGTTGAAAAAATAAAAAATAATCAGAATTGATGTTGTTCTCTGTTGCATGTTATTATGGTTTCAGTTAAAAACCGAATTTATCGACTAGCGACAATCGATTTTTCTCTCGTTCTGTACGTTATACCTAATTTCGGAAGTAGTGCGCTGTATGGCACACAGATGCGCCGTACAGCGCACTACTTCCGACGTAAGGTATAACGTACAGAACTGAAGTATAATACTTTGCCATGAGACCATGCCCTTCATGTTCAAGTTTTCAATCAGAGCTTGGATGCTTCACTGTATTATCTGTCAATGACGGTTGTCAATTTCGATTGCCAACTTTGACACGATATTTTTCTCTAAGCTGACAATACCAGACATGTGAAATATGGCCTGTTAAGGGCCAATTTCTTCACCTCCGCTTAGAGCTTAAACCATGTTTAAGCGTATGGGTAAGCACCGCTTAGGAGTTAAGCGGAGGTGAAGAAATTGGCCCTAAGAGTTTTACAATCGTTAAAGTAGCCATACTGCATCCCGGGTTTACGTGGATCCTGTTGGGGTGCATGCTGGAATGGTACGACTGAAAACCTTCACGCCGAAAGATTCGTCGAGCTGTACAAAACGGCGCAGAGAAGCTTTTTGACAGATAACGCAAGGGAAAATCCAGGATTGTTCCGAACTGCCCTATGGACCTTTTCTCATAGTTTCTGATAGTATGCTCCGTTTCTACGGTTGTTTTGTTTTGTTCAATCCAGCAAAAGTGTTTCCCGGTAACGTTTCAGCGTGATATTTACAGTCGATTTTGGGAATTTAAGATTCTTTGCGATCATTCCACCTGACCACGTCAGATTTTCAACGTGACAGATTACAGTGACGTTGTTGGATAACGGGCTTACGTAAATGTTTATGTTTATATTTAAATTCAAACAGAGTGAATATTGATGCTTCTGATCATATGGCTTGAAATAAAAATAAAAATTGACGCTGTGATACAAACATGTTGCAACCCATTTTAACTCAAAACGAAGTGTATGCCTTAAAGTTAAGAGTAATGAAGATTTAGAAAAAAAGTGTTGTTTAATATGGTGAAGATAAGAAGCCCGTGCATGTTCAGAACCGTGTTTAACCAAGCGAATTTATTGAACATTTCCATAAAAGTTTTGGCAATATTGCAAGTTATGATGTTGAGTTCTATTGTGAAAATAATGTTGATGTTTTAGCTGAGCAACAGTAAAATTGAAAGCAATGTGTTCACTACTAGCAATCTTGAAGTGATCAGCAATAGTTTTTGTCAATTTGTTGAAAATTAAGATTTTAGTCTAGTATGCTCTAGTAATAATTAACAAAATGGATCATGAAACAAATGAATTTTCCGCATTGTTAAAAAATTAATGTAATGTTGGAATTGATAAGTCAATGAAATCGAGAATTATGTGGCATTACCCGAGTTTACTCAACATAACGCTCTTGGCAAAGATATCTAGAATATTTAAGTTTTCGAAACGTGACAAGTTAAACAAGAAAATAAATTTGAAAAAATACCATGCTTGTGCATATTTTTTTGAGAACCATGAGTGTGCCAATAGAATATAAGATTGATAAATGATTTTTCAGGTTAATTATAAACTTGAAATCAACAGTTTTGCTGACCTATGATAATCTTGAAGGCATTAGTAATGTGTTCTGGGGACAATAATATTTTATTGGGATAATATGTTGCTAGTAATACCAATTTTAAGTACCTTAATTGTGTAAAGTGATGTAGCGATAATTGGATGATAATGAAATTAATTTTGTACTTGTCAGACTGTTGTTAAATTTGTTGAAATTTTTGATCGATACTTATTTTTACGATTTGCTGATGGAAAGTGGTTCTTGCTGATAACGTGTAATAAAGATTTAGGACATGATTAGGCATTGTAAACTTAAAAATTCAGATTATCAAATTCATGAAGGGGCATGTAGTCTTAAACAGGGGCGCTGAAGTTAAGTTGTTGAAGAAATTAATAAATATAGTAATTTTTTGTACAAAATATGTTAATTCAAATAATTACACCTTTTCGGATATTTTGAGATGAATGCTCGGTAAATATAAAAAGAGAAAAGCCTAATACAATAAAACCAAAAACAATGTATTATTCAAACAAACACACACAAAGAATAATGATTGTTAGAATTAAAAAAAACATTGCTAAAATTGAAAAGTTGCGTTGGTTCTTTTTCGTAGAAAGCGATTTGGTTTCACAACAAAAACGTTCAAATTGTCAAATCAAAATTTTCCTGCTTGGTACATTCAAAAGTTGAAACTTTCAAAACGAATTGTAGAACTGTCAAATCGAAACCGTGGCATCGTTGAAAAGGAAAGCAAATAATTTATATTCCAAAATAAACTATCAACGAGAAAGTGTCGTGTAATAAAAATAAAAATATGCCATTTGCATTGATATAGCAAATAGTTTTTACATCAAGAGGTTTATTTTTCGGATAGAGTGTTGAATTTTCTACCTAAAAGCGTAGCATGGAAGCAAATTATTTTTATTGCAAAATAAAAATTGTTGTTAAATATATTATGCATATTATACATATATTATACATATTATACATACAAAAGTTTTTTTTAAGATGAATATTTCACATTTTTACAACATGCCTCACCGCAGGTAGAATGTATGACCAATTCTTTCTTCGTCCATCCTCACGCATCCATCCTCTGAATGTGCTCCCATATCTCGAACGAATTCCGCCAATGTTCCAGCATATTCTATCGGATTCTGTTATCACCCTTCGCCTGGAAATAATAGAATGAAAAGAATTACTCACAATTTGAATCGAAAACAGCCGACGTACTTTACAAAATACCAACACGAAAAAACATTCTCCTCGCAATTTTCACCAAAGGCGTACGAAAGCGGACGGGAGCAACAAAGCACGCAGTAGATGCGTACGCAGACAACAACATTTCAAAATTGAAAATGACAATGACGACGATGACTAGCTTTGTGTTGGTTGATTTGACAGTTCTACAATTTTCATAGTAAAAGAAACCACGTTTAAATTTACACACCGAACCGAATCATAACACTTTCAAATCAAACGAAGAACTTTTGTTGTAGATAATTTTACTTTCATTTTAATGAAAAATAAACGCTCTTCAGAAGCAAAGCTCAAAACTTTCAAGAAAACAAGATTTATATTTTGTGTGCAGTCTGGCAATGTAAAAAAAATAACTTTATAACTAACAACAGCAGAGAAACATGTTGATGGCAAGGAAAAAAATAATAAAAATTATATCAATCATGCAAATGATAATCTAATGCTGAACTTCAGCATACATGTTTTAAAACAAATAAGCTGCATTTTTGCGTATGCAAACCAACCCTAGCAGCACGCTTGTTGCAAATCGGTTAAAGTAACTTCAATGGAACTCAATTAGATAACAATCAAGTTGCTGCAACTAATTATGATGGTTTGATGGTGCTTGGGAACATATTAAAGAATACGAAACACATTTTTTTATAATACATCCAATTACATAAAAGCACAATATTAAGAGTAGACGAGGGGGGGATTGTAGTTTACAGAGTATGCGTGAAGGAAATATTAAATGATTTAAATGATTTTAAGAGCCTAAATTTACCTTTCGATTTGGGTATAATCATTTGATTTGAGTATAATCAACATAGCGTGAAACGAAATAAAACTTGTAGTAAGCTATGCGAACATTTCCTCACTTTATAATAGTAAACAAAATCAACACAACGCATTGACATGGGAGGCCGTTAGCTATAAAAACCAGTTCATTCTTGTAACTAACTTTGACACCAACGGACCAGTAACAGCCGCAGCAAAAGTGAAGCAACGTTATCGAAGCTGAAAACGACGGTCAGGTCACGACCAGGGATGCCAGATATGCAGACATGTCTGTATTTATACAGACATTTTATAGTGCATACAGACCTCTTACAGATTACAGACATTATACAGACATTGAGATAAAATTACAGATTTTTACAGACATTTATATTCATCAATAAGATAAAAATGATTCTGAACCTTGGCTTGTCGAGTATTAGTACACGACACTGAAGGAGTCTGCACATTGTAGACGAAATACGCGTATCTGTCAAGATAAGCAATAAAAGTAGTCGGAATGATATGGAAATTACTATTCATTCTTCTCATTTTCTAGTTGGCTTGTTTTGTTTGTCTACCTTAAGCATTAAGCATTAAGGTTTTGTTTTGAAGCTACTTCAATATTCAAACAGCCTTAAGTTAAGTTATCATTTTTAATGTTTTGAAAATAAGCCGAAAGTTTATGAGCTTCACCATATCATCTATTTATAGCTGACAGACGACGTGAGAGTTATTTAGTCACGCAGAGAAAATTGTATGTAAATTTCAATTTACAGTTTATACGTTTTAAAGATGCCAACGCATTTACTAATAGTATTGCTAAAAATGAACAAATGTGTTTTATTTTTCGATGCCGTTTTAGTTCTATGTGAATCATTCATCAATAATTGATGTTACCAACAATCAGTAGGAAATTAGCAATTTAAAATTGGTTCATTATTTAAGAAACCTTTGGTCCCAAGTACGCCTTGCAATATATTCTTGTGCTTTTCGGTACTAAAGAATGTATCGAAAATTAGCCATCCACGTACATTTGCATAGTACGCGTGTATTTGTGATGGTTTTATTGTTTTCATCATAGCATTCTGTGCGTTTAACTGTCATTTCGTTTGTATACTTATTTGCGCGGTTTAAATGCTTCGTTTCCAAAATGTTGCGCATTGGATTAATAATATTATAATATTATGATATTAATTTCATCCTGTCTTGAAAAATTTCAAGTTCCATCCCATAGAATAAAGAATCTTTTTGAATTTAATCAATTCTTGTATAAATATTTTTACATGATTCAAAAGAAAAATATGTGGATAGCTTATTTTTAATACAGCCCTTAGAATCTATGTTTTTGTTTTGATCCACTGTGTTATTTTGACAGAATGTTTTTGGGGGTTGCTCGTCGTGAGTTATGTTTTTAGGAGTGATTCATTGAGCTTTACTCCGATGTGCTTGGACTTCCTGAGCCAAAAACTATATCCATTTATTATTCTTGACTATCCAATCCCTGATGTTAAGCATCATTCAAAAATATATGTTAGTAGGAGCTCTAAAACTTTGTGAAGAAACTTTTGTTAAATTTTAATAATCTTCAGCAGGACTTCAAATAACCATTCTCAAAAGTTCTGAAGAATGATAAAGTTTGAAGTCCTGCTGATATTTGATGTATGTACTACAATACATTTAAGAAAAAAGATAGTCCAAATGGGACTGTTAGAAACTTTTCAGATTTCTTATTATTATTTTTTCTTACATCGTTTCTACTTACTTGAATAATTAAGATATTTTTAATAAAAAAATTTAGTTTAAATTTTTTTTGAATTTTTAAGCATGGACGCAATATTTCTTCAAAAGATGCTGTAGAATCTTTGTTCTTTTGCAAAGATTTTTTAAATTTTCAATCCGAATTTGCTATCATGTGATTTTCAATATTTGTTGACAAGTTTGCCCTGAATTTTTAGGACTTCATTGAATTCTAGAGGTGATTACCTAAATGAAGTGATTTAATATATTACTTTTTATAAATTTAAATATATAGAAGCAAAGGAATGCGAAAAAAATTACTAATATGAAAGTGTAGCTTGTATTTGCATTAATATATAAGTTTTTCAAAAAAAAATACAAAGCATAGCTACAGAGGGTTTTGTAAATGAGCTAAGCATCGAATTGTCTTAAATTTTCAAAAAAAATTTAAAAGTCTGCGATACCGTTCTGAGAATTAAAACGAAAAAAGAATTTCAAGTATATAACATAATTTCAACAAACTCTAACATTTGAAAAAAAATTAGATATGGTATGTATTTCAAAAATGGACTTATTTCGAATGGCGATACAGAAACACTTCAAAAGATAATTCAGTGCAACAAAGCTTCCTTAAATCTTACGTTTATTGAGCCTTCTATGAAAAATGCTTCGACACTCTACTGCGCGCCCTATAGCAGTTGACAGAAACCTTAGCCGTTACCGATAAAAAGATGGATTTTGGCTGCTCTTTTATGATTTGGGGTAGATCGTAAATTTGAGGTTTGACCAAAAGTTCTCTATTGGTCGCAGCTGGGGGACGTTGGGAATGTTGGTGGTCTTCAATTAAACGTTTATCTTCAGCCGATTCATCTTCTCCAGTGATCTCTTGGTTTAATGAGCAGAGGGCAGGTCTACCCAGACGACCACATTCTTCTTCGTGTGATACTTCTTGATGAAGGAGGTAGGCACTTCGTACTGTATATCTCTCGTTTACCGCAATCCACGATGGAGCCTTGGACATTCTCTTCGTGCTTGATCGTCAGCCACAAAAAGGCCTTCTTTGGGAACTTGGAATGGAAGATATATTTGACGTCAACTACTTTCTTTGGTAAAGTATCCGGCCTCTTGCCAGTCGTTGTCGCCTAGCGTCGAGAAGGTCTCATCATCCACTAACACGACGTTGCGCTTCGTCGAAAAGATGTTTCCACCAGCACCCTCAGCCACTGCATTTGGGTGATTGATAACGTTGTAAATTTTTATTCTGTACACACAAGGGCAGGATAATTACATGCAGAATCACTAAAATCTGTCCATTTTTTAATGCATACCTTAATTGCTACAAAATATGAAGGACTCCACGAATACGTGTAAATTTGAAAAGGTCAAGACTCTTTAAAATACAAGAGAGTCTCCGGAAAGTGACAGTACAAACAGAAAAAGTAAATGAATAAGGCTCTCGAACCCAATGTTCTCCTTATTTTTACGAAATAACCATTCCTCACCTTGCTCTCAAATAAAATACTCCCCTCACCTATACTCTTTTTGCAAATTTTTGACAAAATTATCAATACAGACAAATACAGACATTTTTCAATGTTCGCTACAGACATTTTGAAAAACTATCTGGCATCCCTGGTCACGACATAGCCATTTTTTTTTATGATAACCTAACTTATAACTTAACTGCCTATTCAGCTTATTGTTATTTGGCCTTTTACCATATGAAATATTGTTAAAACTATATAGGAGATTGTTAGTTTATAGTTGTCCACCATAAGGGTAAATGTCGTAACAACAACGGAAACGGTCGCCACATAAACAAACATCACATATATCGATCAAATTTTGGTGAAGTGAAATTATTTGAAACTCTTTCATTGCTGAGACATTTTATCACTAAAGTAACTCCCGCAATAGTGTTGTGTTCACTTTACTTCGTTTTCAGAGTGAAGTGACACCCGTAGTAAGTTCCATTAACGTTCAAAATCCGACCACTTTTCGTACATCAGCCCTTTCCAAACATAACCAAAGAAACTTCAAATCTGTGACATTTCTTGACAACCGTTCACTATCCTACAGGGCGCAAGCCGTTTTTGTTCGTTTACTTTTCCTCTCTCTTCTTCCATACACGATTTGAAATTCTCTCGCGCTCTTGCACAAAGAATCATTCTCTCTTCAGTTTTCGATTGGATTCCAGCTGACCTGACGCTCGGCTCGGGCTCGAGTATGCTGGTGTGGCGAATGGCGACGAGCAGCGGAACAACAGTGAAGCACCAAAAGTAGTGTTGCTCTCCTCCGTTCGATTGAATCGACCCGACAGACCGACCAACCGAGAGTTTCGTGAGTCAGTCAGAATCGAACGTTGTTCGCAGTTGGACGCGCACGCAGCACCATTAGGAATATTATTACACCATACTGTAGTTACAAGTTCTTAGTTAGAATACTAGAAGTGTTGTTCGTATTGTTAGAAGAAACGAAAGGTTCTAATAGGGAGAAAATAGAAGGGTACTAACGCCAAACAGTAGCGAAAATAATATTCTCCGCGGGCGGGCGTGGTGTTGAAACTGTTTTTTTTATTTCAAGAAGATTTTCATACGGAAAAGTTACTGTTCACCAGGAGTGCGAGCTGGTCCTCGGTGAAAAAGGATCTGCCTCTCCCTGGTCAGGATTGTGTGCTATTCCCGTGTCAGTTGTGACAGTGACAGGGAAATCAACAGACAATCTCGGAGCTTTGAAGTGTGTTTGTGTGTGCGTTCGTTTGGCTGTAGAAGGGTTTTTTTTTGTGAATGTGAAAGGCCCTCTGGCGGTGCTGCTGCAACCAGAAAAATACTTCAGCAGAAGAAGAGGAAACGCAACAGCAGCAGTTAGAAGAAAGCAAGAGCGAGACACGACGAAGTTCTCATCCGGTCTGCTGGAACGATTGTTTTCGGGAATTGGCGAAATTTTATCAGCAGCAGTCCTGTACGATTTTTTCTATCAGTGTCATCCCTAGAGCTGTGAAACAAACAAGATAAGATATTCCTCCAGTCGTCCGAAGTGGTGTGTTGTGCACTTTCGAGATAAAAGTGTGAATTTTGCAGTCGCACAAAACAGCAACAGTCTGCTCCCACTGGGATCTTTTTGTGTGTGCGTGTACCCGCATTGAAGAGCTTAGAAATAAAAGTAATAAAAAAAAATATACATACACGCGACAGCCGCAGCCAGGCCAGTTTCCTCCATCGGAAAGCAAAGAGACTGCTGCGAAAGAAACGATCGCAGAAGTGAGTTTGTGTGAGTGTTGCAAGAGGAAAAAGCACCAAAAGCAACAGCAGAAGACAGAAAAGAGTGTAAAGGCACAAGGCAGGATTGTTTTCGATTTCGATGAAAAGCGGTAGAAAATAAAGATCGCAATCAAAAACTGCAATTTGAAAACATTCGCCCGCAGCCCCCCGGAAACGGTTCCGAAATTTGTTTCACAGTGTACGGAGTCGGCCGTATGTCCAATGTTTTCGCTCCCGAAGCAAAGTCACGGTAAAGTGGTACGACAACGACGACGACGACCAGTGTGTTTACATTGAAGCTTGCCTTGGAAATTAACATAAGAGTCTCTATCTATCGCAGGAGCCAGAGTTGTGTGTGGATTTATCGAAATATTTACGTACCCCGTCTAGTAGCAACCGTGTAAAGTTAGAGGTCATAGAGCGAGTTGATTTTTCTTCTTGATTCTGTTTGCTGCAACCAAGTGCCAATATCCTAGAACTTAGAATTTAGAGAAAAATACCAAAACCCGTGCCAAAGTGAATTCGCATTCGGTGTGCAAGCTTAGTTTGGGAATTTGATCGGTGCAAGAAAAGTGTATAACATGTTACTACCGGAAGGTTTCCGACACGTCGGCGACGGCCGGCTTGACGTGGACGAGTGTCGCCTGCAGCAGCTGCGGGTCCAGCAGGACTTGGCCGAGATTTACGACATCGAGGAGAGCTGGTTTGCAAAGTGAGTAGTGGCGGGGGTGAAAAATGAGATTCCGTCCAATGTCCAATGGTTTCAGAAATATCCGTGGAAGGCTTTTTACTTGGACTGGAAGTTTTTTTAAAACAATATACAACGTTTAGTTAATAGTTTTGTTCTACAATATCAAAAATCGGTCGAATTATATTTGGGAAACGCTTGCTTTAGGTTTTGGTTTGGTTCCTTCATGTGACTTCGTTTTGATATTCAAATGGATTTCGTTCAGTTCTTGATATGAACTTCTTTTTCAAGAACTCAAGAAGAGTCTTTTCTCAAGGCTCGTGGCTCGTATGAACTTCTATCAGGTCACTCCTTTGATTCTTTCCAATAGTTCTCTGTGTATACTTCCTCTAGATGTTCTCGCGATCTTTCATAAATTTTCTTTAATTTTTAATCATGAATGTTGCTTTTAAATTGGTCTACGAGATTCCATTTGCTATAAAGTATTCACAGCTAAATGGTTTGTAGGGACTACGGGCATTTCTGATTTGGAAATTCCTTTGAAAATTTGGCTTAAATTTGGCACGAGTGAGCTCCATTTGGTCGAAATTCCAAAACAATCTCCCGGAAGCTCAAAAATACATACAGTCTACTATAAGATTTCGAAGCGAGTTTCAAAAACTCAAAATTCTGATAGGAATTCATTTCAGTTTCTTCAAAATGATGAAACGTTTAGATTTCTAAAAAAATGTTAAATGATAGAAATCTCTTCCAATGTTCTAATACATCGAATGTTTAGTCTATCTAACAAGTTGAATTTTCAAAAAAAAAAACGCTTTATATTTTCTTTTTTTTAAATGAGTTCCTTGGACTGTTGGCTGATAACCGAAGGGCTCAAATTTCATAAAGTAATTAAATTTCATCCGATAGCAGCACTTGGTGAGACCATTTCGATTGTAACGAATATGTTCAAGCTTGATTCGTTAAAGAAATTTTTCTTTTGGTAGTTTTCTAGTTTGTCCTCGGCAAAGTTGTAACCAAATTGACCATAGTTGAACAAAGATATTTTTTAATGAAAAGAAGCTCCTGAATTTGGATACATACGAATAGTTTAATTGCATTACCTGTTCAATGAACAGGTTGATTCTTGAGAAAACTAGCTGTAACTGAAAAAACTAGGAAAATTTCAATTAACACTTCATTTGATCATTTTTTAAAAAATAATACGTAAAACACTTATCAAACTATCACTAGTAAACTCGAGCAAATTTCACTAGAGAAAGCCTATTTTTCGATAGATAGGCCTATTTCGTCTGTGACTTACGGACTTCTTCAGTGTCAAGTGCTCGATATTTTTGTTAAAAATGGCTTGGATTCTGCGCAGATTTTATTGCGAAGTTCTCGTTACAAACCTTCACTAGTTCAATCTCCAAAAGACTATGTTTAGTTAAATAAACATAACTTATTTGAAATTCGGCAGAAGCCAAGAATGATCCACAATGTAATTGAAAATTAAAAAAATGTGTTCTAATCTGGCAACAATAGAAGGTATTTTTAAAATAAAGGAACCAAAAGCAACTCTACACCAAGTAGAGTCCATAGCTCAGACAAATTCAGCAAATCGAAACGATGTGAGTCCATTCCAATCAACGAAAATTTGTACAAACTTAACTCGAACCACATCAACTGTGTTTTATTTATTATTTGTTTCTGTTTTACTACAGCCTGTAAGAACAATGCAGATGAACATGAGTTTCAAGCGAGGGGGACTTGTTTGAAAGGGAAGGTTTTTGTCTATTGATACCTCATTTTAAAACCTAAAAAAAAACTTATTCTTTGTGTTCTCTCTGTTCGTGATATTGATTGCAATATAGTTCTGCAATAGCAGGAATAGTCATCAAACATTTACGTGATTCCTCCGGTGTGTTCATTCCTCTAGTGTATCATCAGACTGATTGCGATATTAAAAACAGGACAATTAGAACATACATAGCGATAAATTTGCGAAATATTTGACTGCCTGTCCAATGAACAAATTAAACGTACGAAAGAGACGCCATTGGTTCTTATTACGTGTCGTGAATTCAGCTTATGTTGTTGTTTCTTATTGAATCTAACAAAATATATACAATCTGCTACATTGAAAGTTTCCATAAAATTCAACAAACGATTCCGAAAAATAAATATTCAACTCTTTTTTTCCCATGGAAGCACAAGTGATCCAATACTTTTAGGTCGGCCTCATGTTTTACATTCTGGCATTCATTCAATAGGAGCTATTGATAATCCATACAGACGTTTCTGGGTGGAAGGGTTTAAAAGTTTAAAAGTCTACGAGGGGGGAGGAGGAGGATGCTGAGAAATGAGTCTACGTGGTTTATGAACAGATCCATACTTATTTAGGCCTCTCCAGGCATTCATTATTATATCAGGGATGCAAATAGAAAACCGCCGTTTTCCAATAGATAGCGCCACCAGTATATATTAGTGAATAATGTCGTATCAAAACACCTCCTTGTTAGACTGGTCATTTGTCACTAACTCCGCTTCAGTGCACTTGTTTATTTTTATCGACTTCATATGTTTTACTGCTGCTGGAAAGGCGTTTTTTCACGTGTAAACTGCTGCTCCAACGACAAAAAAGGAAGGGTTTTCTGCATCGTATTGTTATTGGAGATCAGAAGTTGATCCATTACAACGATAACCCGAAACGAAAAAAATCTTGTTGACAGGTCTTGCATCAACATCCACAACCAAGCCAAACATCCATGGTTCGAAGCTTATGCTGTGTATTTTGTGGGACCAACTCGGTCAGATATATTATGATATACACGACAAAATCCTTTTGCTGCATGACGACGCTCGACCACATGTTTCTCAGGTCGTTAAAACCTACCTAGAAACTCTGCAATGGGACATCCTCCCACACCCGCCGTATTCTCCAGATATTGCTGCTTCCGACTTCAACCTTTTCCGATCGATGACGCATGGCCTGGCTGAGCAGCGCTTCCGTTTTTACGAAGAGACCAAAACTCGGTAGATTCATGGATCGCTTCAAAAGATGAGCAGTTTTTTTTACACAGAATCCGTATGCTACCAGAAAGATGGAAAAAAAAGAAATTAATAACATATTTATTTCAATAATAAATATGTTACCAATTTCCCATACATAGCTATACATTTGTTGCCTTTAAGATAAGATGTTTGAAACCTTGGATATTTTTAGTTCGTTCCAAGTCTTTCGCATCGTATTACAGGAGGCTCGTTGAAGCTTTCAACTAGTCCGGGATAAAAAAAAGCTAGCCTTGACCAAATGTTTTGCGCTCAACGTCAAATATTGGGCTGGATTACGTACGTTTGAAATCCAGAAGGCACGGATAATAACGACCAACAGAACTTGGTATAACGTATAATGAAGGAACGCTTGGATTAACGTATAATGAAGGCATTCGAGCTCAAGAAGGAGGTTTCAAAGTGGGATGTGGCCAAAACAGTTAACACTTAACAGTCCAATGTCCATCGTGCCAAAGAACGTTTGAATCTTCGAATCTATTAGAAACAGAAGCAGCCGAAACGTTGTCAGAGACAAAAAGCGTCTACCAGGCCCAAAGTGCGAAAGTTGTACGATAAACAACCTACGTACAAATTCTTCCCGAAGCCAGAATGTCATACGGTGCATAGCGATGCCAATGTTCCTGATTTTTCAGGATTGTCCAGGCATTTTGCCCGAAATCCTGACAGCACCAGTTTTTTATAGGCTTTGATAAAAAAATCTTGATTTTGACTGATTTTCATATTTTTTTATCAATTGTAATGTAATCGAAAGAAATAAACTGGACTCCCTGCCTAAGCTTTTGCTTCTTGGCCAGTCTGGAATGGAAAACATGACGGGAGAAAATCTGTCTCTAGCTGCTTTACTGACACATGACTGTCCATCGCATTTTATACTGAAATGCGTTTGAAGCATATTACTGATCATGTGGATCCATTTTGTCGGGACATTTATAATTATTTAAGTTGCACCCGAGTAAAATTAACGAGATACAATCATCACTAGAACTAAGACCATTAAAATGCTTCACCCAAGGGCCACGCGTTTGTTTTCTTAGGAAGGTGTTGTTTGTTGAGTGTTAGATCGTTTCGAACCACTCAGGGCTTCTTTTGGTTTTGCAATTAACGTAGATCTCGTCGAGAAAGTAAAAATTAGTTCAATTCACGAAGCACTAAATTGACTGGATACGAAATTGCATTTGACGTTTTTGTCATACATTCTACCCTGTGTGAATCGTCTGAATAAGCTCTTTCAGAAAGAACATGCTGAATTTTATTCACTAAATTAAAATGTTTTAAGGCTTTTCAAAACAATATAGGATAATTTTATGAACCCTGGATGTCTAACAAATTTAAAAATCTAAATGAGGCTAAGCTGAGAATTACCTTAGTAATGAATATGTATATAATAGCTGCTAGCGTATTAATTTTAAGAATATGTATCTTCTGCAATTGCGTTGTTCCCTATGCTTTAGACTCGTTACCTATGTTTTTTTTTTAATTTTCTCCCTTTGTTAGGAGTGTTTTTATTTGGGTGTTCTCTTTTGTTTCTTCTCATTTTCATAATATAACCAAAAATGATTGAAACGAAATTATATGAGTAGTCACACCATAAATTAATTATTCTATTGATGCTGTTGGAGTTTCAGTAGTAGAACTGTAATGTTATTTCATATGTCCAATGGCATTGCTTTATGTTATGGTACATGGAAAAATGGCCAGATTTATTTTCCTTTTTTATTCTTTTTCTTTTTTCCTTTGCTCTATTTCTCTTTTTATGTGAGCGTTAATATTCTTCTTTGCAATCAATTTGATTCTAAAGTTTTCGTCTTTTAGTCTTCGCCTTTAAGTCTTCTTCTCCTGACTCTGATTGTTTTTCACTATCATTTACTTAACCAGGTTTTATCTTTCAAAATTCTACTCCACTCCTCTTCTTTTATATTTGATAGCGTGTTTTTGTCTTCCTTAATTGAATCGTTCCATGTTTTTGCAGGTCTACCTCTTCACTTATTGTAACACCTAATCTTTTCTGCTATTATTAGTGGGTGGCCATCGGATCTCTGTATGTGTCCCCAATAGCCTATTCTCATTACTCCAACCTTTTTAACTGCAGTCCTACCATCTAATAACCTAGATACTGCTAATCTTCCTTTAGGTCTCATCCTACTCTATCTTAACATTTCTAGAACATAGTCTCTCGTGATTGCCCGCAAATTCGATCAATTGAAGAATTTTGGGAACTGGCGAAGGCATATCTTAGGAAACATGTCTCGGCAGCAGATATCATTCAACAGTTTGGAAAAGATAGGAAGAAAGTGTCGAAACTTGTCGTCAAGAAGTCTGTTCTGAATCTTATGAAAAACGTTCGCAGGAAGGTGTGAAAACTAGCATACAACGCTAGATCGCAAATGTTGAGAACACTAACCCGATACGCTCCTCTGATTTTGACAGTATATCTAATCAAAACTGAATTTCCAACACTTGTGTAGTTTTTTACTGGGAACTGGGTACGTTCATACTCTCTGGGTCATTCTTTATACCCGAGCAGGAACGAATAACTTGATAACTGGCCTAAGAGCGTTGCATAAGAGGTTAAATAAATGTGGATAATACCACAAATGCTCGCACAACGTCATGCGAATACCAAATTGAGGTAAGAAAATAGCAAAATCAGGTATTCCCAGGTATCCCAAATTAAAACTTCCCGAGCAGGAGACAACAACTCATGAATACCTAATGTTGATCTTGATAGCTGACCTTGGTATAAAAGAGCTCAGATTACGAGGTAAAATACCTAAGCAAAATACCTAGAAATTACAAGCAAAATATCTATCGAATAACAAAACTAGTTATTGTTGATACCTGGGAATACCTTGGAGGTACTATTTTGGTATTGTCTTACCTCAATTTGGTATTCACATAACAATTGTATGGTATTATCCTTAGGTATTTTACCTTTTAATCTGAGCTCCTTAATACCTAGGCCAGTTATCAAGCTATTCGGTCCTGCTCGGGTACCAAGGCCAGTTATCAAGATCAAAATTAGGTATTCATATGTTATTTGTTCCTGTTCGGGTACGCAAATGATAATGAAAAAACCTAGTTGCGTAATGGATGACGAAAGCTTCATAAAGGCGAACTTTCAGCAATTTCCAGCTCATCAGTTCTACACTGCAAGACATAAGTTCGATGTACCAGAGCACCAACGGAAGCAAAAAAAATATCAAAATTTGCCAAGGAATTCAAGGTTTGGCAAGCAGCTCGTACGAGCGGGATGCGAAAAGCTCCATTCGTGACCCCTTCAACCATGAGTGGCCAAGTGTACGTAATCTACACGGAAACGTGTCCGTCCGTTGCTGAGGTCGGACAGCAGCCCACCAATGGCTGTCGTCATTCCACTGCACAAAACAGGTGCTGGAGTTGTATAAGTAGAATTAGGTAAACTTCGTACCCAAGGACCTTAGTCCTCTAAACACTCCAGAGTTGAGACCAATCGGAAAATATTGGGCTATTAAGACAGTCACAACAGATCAAGAATGGAAGAAAGCATGGGTCAATTGTACAAAAACTTGTTGGTTCTAATGTTGTACAAAATGTCATGAAGTATCTTAAAAGAAAAGTAAAGGCATTTGAATTTGAAGCGCAAGTTGAATTAAAGGAACACCAAAAAACATAGCAAAGATGTTGGATTTGATACCCTGTCAATTTCAAGGCAATTGGTTAAAGGATAAATTTTTGGCAAATCACTTTGTGTGTTGCAATTTTAGCGTGGACAACCTTTATGTATTTATTGAGATTTTAAGCAAGCAACTGTTGAAATACAATTGGCAGACTATTGCTTCTAAACAAAAATCGGTTTTGATGAATTTCATAACCTTACGTTGTAAGCAACAACAAAATGCTCCATTTCAATAGCTAAGCTTAGACAAGGCGATGTAAAGTTTTCAATGTTAACAGTAGTCAAGTATTTGGTGGTAACTCTGACTGAACATTTATTTGCCATCAGAACCGGGATTTGGTCCTCCTCTACCTCGCTCAGTCGTTTTGCATTTCCCATTCCTAGAGAAAACAAAAAAATTAATGTCGAAAATCAAGCACATCACAACTTGTTAGAAGGCAATTTCGCTTTGTTAAAAATGGCGATGAACACCCTCTGCGTCTAAATGTTTGCAACGCATCCAAGGCAGGAAATGACACAAACAAATGTTTATGCTTTGTCAACAACGCTAGAAAACAGTTGCAGGTAGTGTGTGAGCATGTTAGCAGGTGCCACTACTACATGCATAAATTGTCATATTACTGGAACAAAATTGGAAAGGAAACATTTTCATAGTGCGGCTAACCGAATGCAACGCACAGTATTGCATATTTCAGAAAATAGTTAGCACACCAGCGCCGCGTAGTGGAAATATTGTGAACAACTGGTTACCATTCAAAAGGTTTTGTTCCACTGAACAACATTGTCGTAGACAGAAACATTCTATCTGGCCAAGATACCAAGATATTGCATATTCTTGAAAATTATTAGCACACTAGCGCCGCGTTGTGGTAGAGTCCTAAACTATTGACCTTAAGCAAATGAGTAACGTTACTGAAGACAGTAAAATTCTATATGATCACGAGATATTCCGCTAAGGAATGTGTTGTACGAAGAACAGCAAAGTTGGGCGAGTGCTGAAAGGTTAAAAGATGTGTTATATGCCCTTAAAAACGAGCAAAAACCTTCTGGGAATGAAACGGTTAATTATCACCCTAAATAAAACAGAGGATTCCCATATATTACGAAAATATGTTTCCCAGTCACAGACATCAATATCAAGTAGTAAGAATTAATAAAATCAAGTTAATTTTGACATCACCATTAATCACCCAATTGGATGATCTTCCTTCGATTCATCTTCTTCTTTCTTAGCGTTTCAAGCTTATTGCTATCGCAATTAGCTTATTGCTTGCTCTCAACTTAGTGTTCTAAATGCATTTTCTAGTTACAGGTATTCCACTAAACAGTTCACACTCTCCAGGATTCATTTCTACAGTTATTAATGAGGAGCTATCGATGCCAAGTACCATTTTTGCATTAGCATGATAGTGTGGCATGATAGTGTGACAATCATACCCTCTATGCCCAGGGAGTCGAGTAATTTTCCTGAACGAAAAATCGAACCCCGCCACCTCCCGCATGGTGTTGCTTTGTAGCTTTAACGACTGAGCCAAGGAAGGACCCATTCGATTCATCGAGCATTTTAAAGCCTTCTCGAACCATCCTGCAAGCAGCGCACATTTCCCACAACATCTGCTTCCAATAAAAAGCACATCCATTCGAATGAGAATCGAAAAAAAATACAAACGAAACTCGTCTGCCAAACTCCAAACAGCCTACCATCACGATTACTACCTACTTCCCTTAGGTTTAGGCGGGGTCGGGAACTGATGGAAAGAAAAAGCGAGCGAAAAAGGCAAGATGGCAGGTGGCCAACATCGGAAACATTGTGCTTCACGTGTTCCCTTTTCTGGTTCGGATTCGTTCCGAAAAAAGATTCCCAAAAAACATTCAAGGACGCGTGCCTGTGTCCTTGAACGGGGTTAATCCTTTCACTTGTATTACCTCTGACAACGATGACGATGATGATGATGACGATGGTGGAAGAACGGTTGTGTCACTCGTTGCCATTCAGTTGGGGAACTTACGCAATCACCAAACAACAGCTCATTGTCTGGACTGTCTCGCGTGATTCACGATCGTTTCATAATCCCGGCCGCGGCACCGTTGACGGTCAGTTCTAAAACGAAGTGCTACACTCGAAAAGTGATCTCCAATGTCAAGGTGAGCAGTATGGGGGTCCAAAGCTTTGAGCTTGATGATTGTACTTATTTTGCATGGAACTTTGTACATTTCAGTTTCGAGTGCATTCATCATCCAGTGGTCATCGGCAGAGCAATCACGTAGCAACTGCATTTGATGACGATGCAGGTTTGGCCAGAGAGATGCTAATGTACAGCACGTATGTATCGAAGCATGATGATGGCATCCAGCAGCAGGTTTAGGTTATTGATTAAAAATTATACGCTTCAACCGACCGACCGACTGCCGCTGTTCCCATTAATAAATAACCTCCTCTCGATGATCTCTGCCGGACTGAGGATGCACTGGACGGATGCTTCAGAAACGAGTTTTTGTTTTGTCTAATTCTAGCCCTTCGAGGATGGAAAGAGAAAGAGGACTGTACTTGTTTGATTAGAGCCCAAGGCCCCAGGTCTCCGATGTCCGCCTTGTTTCCCAACGATTCGAGAGGCATCAATTAGTGGGGACGAGCAGTGCACAAATTTGCATTCCCTCCGCTCGGAAAGGGCATTGAACTGGTAAACTGCCGACGAGGTCATTGATGGACATAGAAAGTTGTGATTTATGCGTAGAGCAGAGCAGAAATTTCGAGATCAATTCGTCAGTCTGGAATCTGGATAATCTCTTTCCTAACCACTGCTCATGGGAACTGGGCAAATCGGTCCCGATTGAGGTGCCGACAATGCAATGACGCTCACCCGAGCACTGGGAGAGTCACCGCAGCCAGGAAATTTGCTACCATTTCAACTGAGTGATGACGAGCTCCGGGAAAGAAATGTCACTTCGGGCCTCAACCGCAGTGCATTAAGGCAAGTTTATGGGCTGACACACTCACACAGAGTCACTGTCGTCATTTGTTCAACATCTTCCTCCTACTACTCGCACTCCCGCTTCGTCGGCGCAAATCTGGCGCAGATTCATTTCAGTGCTATTTTGCGCTTCCGTCGTGCCGTCGTCGTCATCATCATCGACAAAAGCCTCCACCGAGCAACGAAGAAGCGCGGAAAAGGTATCGCTTTCGATTCCAACCCCAAGAAGAAAACCTACCACTCGTACGAACTAGGAAGTCAGGGCACCACGTAATCGGAGAAGATTAGTACACTCTGATGAAAGGTGCGTTGACGACGGCGACGACGACGAATGGAAGCCCTGTCGTAACAATCGCTCTCCATAATGAGGTTAGGGAAATAGACTCCCCGGAGACTGGGAGATCGGTTTACACATATACACCGACCGGTGCCCTGGAAACCCACAGAAGCTCACCGCAAACATTGATGAGGTTGATTGATTGATTTCCGATTGCCTCAGCGAAGCTTAGAATCCGACTCTTCTGCTCCGGACGTGTGAGGCTTATCAAACATTCAACCGCTCTCAAGCGTGACATTTTGCGATCGTAAAATCGCATATTCGCGTTTCTTCACCCGCGCTCATAACTATGCGTCGGAGGGTCGCGATTTCCGGATTCCATCTACCTCGGTAGCGCAGCAAAGAACTTTATGGGCTTCCAGAGAGCGCGTTTTATTATTAATTGACTGTTTACGCACGGACAAGAATGCGCACCGACGACGAAGACCGGATCGCCCGACGAGATAAGGTCAGGGTGTGGATCGGGAGCCTTAAAAGGATTCCACACAAAGCCAGTTCGGTCCGGTCTGGTCCGGTCCGGTTGCCGGCTGCCTACAACAACGGGCATTCAATCAGAAGCAACGAAATTAATTAATAAACATAAAGGGAATCCGCTCGGCCTGCTGGCTTGCTGGCCCTCGAGAGCTGACAAGGAAGCGGGAAACCGGGTATCGATTGCAGTTCGATTTCTGGAGAATTGTTTACATTTGTAATGGGCACAGTGGGCAGTCCGGTAGTTGATTGCAGCGAGAAGTAGTATGGTTTGACGGCGATGATAAAGCGAAATGCTCTTGTATGTTTACTGGCCGAGAGCGGCGAGATGCAAAAGCGGAACTCAATTCTGTTCTTACATGCGAAACAATTGTTTTTAAAGATGATGGAATAGATGGTAATAAAACTATGGATTATCATAGAAATTATTCCGAAGTCCTACATTTCAGAGCACAAAAGCTTGACTTCCACGTTTTATCAACGTATTTACGTGCCTGTAAAAATACCAGAATTTCAAGCCTGATTTGCAGTTGATCAGTCAGAATCCTAATTTTGAAAACAGGAACGCTCGAATTTCCATGAAAATTCGATTTGTTGAGTGAATATGACCATGTTTCCCAACAATTTCACGTGTTAGAACAAATTTATGATCATGAATGGATTCATGGAGGTCCTTTCTATTTTATAAAAAACATTAGTATCTTTGCCGCATCCCAAGCAACACAAAGCTGTCACGATGGGTTGCAGCAACTTGATTGTGACTTAATTAAGTCACAATGAAGTTAATAAAACTGATTTGCAACAAGCGTGTTGCTAGGGATGTTCAACCTTTTCATTGAACAGGTAGTCAGTAAACAATCTAAACGTAAATATTATCTTCAACATATCAAAACAGTACTAGTACAAATCAGAACAGTACTAGAAGGAGTGGAATGAGGGAGTTGTATCAACAATCAATATGCAACTAGCGATTTGAAATTGGTTCACTGTTGTGGAACCCCTTGGTCCGAAGCCAGCACCTTGCTATACATATTTGCGCTTTTGTTTTGATTTGCTGTATTATTTTGACAGAATATTTAAGAGTGTGTTCGTGTGAGTTCATTATAGGGAGTGCGTTATTGAGCTTGGGACCGAGTTTGGGACCATTATGTGCTAGTACTTGACAATGAAGAAAATCAGTATTTGTATGGGACCAACTGAGTGCTAGAGTTAGTCTATGAGTGTATACCCAATATACAAAGAGGGTGACAAGGTGGAATGGAAAGAACTACCGAGCGATCCACTAGCAAGCTGAACTTGTGGGAAGCAATCCATGACCGGGTTTAGTCGGCGGGCGATCGGTACTAAATCTTTTACGTTGCGACGAGATCGCTAAAAGTGTCGCGAATATCATGTTCCTGCGCACCACCTATTCACCAAGATTTCTATGACGCATACGGTATTATGGCGATTATGAATAAGAGCGGTTTTCATGAGGAGACTGACTAGGCTGAGTCATTCATTTGTTCTGAGTTTTGGAAACCATTTGGGTTTGGACACTTTTCCGGGAGGATCTTGGATCCCGCTGGAGCGCTGATACAAAGTGGCCAGTGTGGTCCAGACACCCCCAAAATGTCCTCCGAAGATAAAGTTTTGCAAAATCATGAAGTTTAATGTGTCA